>SDVV010038224.1:0-10757 GCA_016164225.1 Gammarus roeselii
TGGATGGTCTGAAGCAGGCGTTGGGAAGGAGAGACATGAATGTGGAGGTGGCAAGAGAGCGTGCAATGAACAGGCGTGAGTGGAGAACGGTTGTGAATGGTTGATTTTGACGCTGCTCTGATGTGCTTTCCCGCCCTTGGCATCCCGCTGTCGGGATGGTTGTGGGTGGGAGGGGGGGGGCCATTTTGACGCGGCGGGGGTAAACCAGTGAAAACTGTCGGGCCCTGCTGCTGATGACAGATCCTCGGACTGCACTCGTGACCCAGAGTGTAGTTGAGGGGCTACCGGCCGGACCCTTTAGCACTAAAGGGTCAAGTTGTGCGAGTGTGAGCGTATGAGGGTGTGAGGTGCGCCTTGCCGTCGACCACCCTCCTTTCTGGGGGATGCGGCCTAGTGTCTGTATCTGTATCCATGGTCTTGCTGAGGACGCTGGTAGGAGCGATGAGGCGATTGTTATGAGGGTCTCCGTGGAATTTCCCGGGTTTGGATAGTGGGATAATTACAGATTCCCGCCATTGACCGGGAAAAATAAGTTTGAATACAGTGTTGAACGCTTTTTATTAGTGCTCACGGGCACCATCTGAGAGATTCTTGATCATGTTGATGTGTACCCGGTCTGGCCCAGGTGAAGTTTCACGTGTATGGTCTAAGGCGCACTATAGTTCGTGGAAGGAGAAAGATTAGTTCTAGGCCCCTCCTTTCGTTTCTAGAAGTAAAGTCAAGATGTTCACTTTCTCGCAAGTCTTTTTAACGTTGGAAAGCAGCCGTGTAGTTTGTTGATTGCGATATCTGACTAAAAGTCTGAGCTAGTTTGTATGCGATTTCCGCGTGGGAAGAATAAGTTCTGCCTCAGTCTGAAAGGGTGTTGATAGGTCGCTCGGGTTTTCCCTGGATGCGTCGGATTTTTTCCCACACCTGGGAGAGGGGGTGTTTCAATTAATAGTGTTGACTAACTGAGCCCAGCTTTCACGTTTCTTCTCCACTCGAAGTTTTCGGTACATAGCAGATGCCCTTTTCAACGCTACTCGATTCCTGGGGGCCCGTGCACGTCGGTAGACATGGTATAGCCTTTCACGCTTATCTCTTGCTTCTTGCACCTATCGGCACCACCATGGTTTCGGAAAAAAGATTGAAGGGGCATATTGGGGAATGCTTGCCTCGGCTGCAGCTTGGAACTTTTCGTATAGTTGGGCGACGAGGTCGTGTTCCGAAATGTTTTCGGGGATGCCATCTATATCGCTCCACGCGATGTGTGCTGAGTATTCCACCCAGCTGGCTTTTCAGTAGTTGAATCGAAATTCATGTGGGGCAGGGCTTTTTGGTTCGTTGGTAAGAAGCGATACTATGACTGGGTTATGGTCGCTGTCGTGTGTTGAAAGCAAAACTCCCCAAGCGAATTGGGGTGCCAGAGTGAGGGAGTATATGGATAAATCGATAGCAGTTTCGCTTTCGCGAGTGATTCGGGTGGGTAGCCCGTCGTTGAGAAGGACCAGGTAGTCAGTGTTTAAGGTGTTACACATTATCACTCCCATGGGGTCTGTTCTCACCCATCCCCATGTTTCATGGTAGCTGTTGAAGTCTCCAAGGAAGAGTATCGGCGAGGGCTGTTGGTTTAGCAATTCGGTCATTGGTGCTTCCGAGAGGTCATGGCTTCGTGATGAGTAGATGGATGCCACTGTTATTGGCCTTGAGACGCATATCTTTATAGCGATAGCTTGGAGATCTGTCCTCAGGTAGAGGGGGAGGTGAGGTACGCTTTGGTGGATCATAAGTGCCACCCCGCCGTGAGCAGTCACGTTGGTGTGGCCTTCGCGGCGGTGTATGATATATAGGGGATTCTGAAGGTGGCAGTCTCTCGGAGTTAGATCTCTTGGAGGCCTATCACCAAAGGTTTATGGGTGGCGATTAAGGATAGTAATTCGTCTTCCTTGTTTCCGAGTCCCTGGCAGTTCCACTGGAGTATTTTGGTGTTCATTTTGAAGGCTGTTCAACCTCGGACATTAATGATCTAGATTGGTCGCGTGATTTGCTGTAGCTTTTGTGGTGCTCGCGTTTTCGAGTTATCCCAGGGGTTCCGGTTTTGGGAGTGTTTACGGGAGTGTGCGCCTCCAGTGGGAGGCGGTCTCCTGTGGTTGCTGCGGTCGCGGCTGCAAGTGCTCTTGTGGGATGACGAGGGTGTGTGCTCTTTGTTTGCTTTGTGAGCGAGTGCGCTCTTCTTCTGTGGTAGCCTTTTTGATCTGCGTGGGTGGTTGAGTGGAGTGCGAGCTATTTGGGCCGGGTAAGATGACTGGTTGTTCAGAAGTCTTGCGTATGAGTTTTCTGAGATAAACGCCGTTGTCGAGGCCGTGATCGTTCTCGCTGGTGGCGTGTTCGTGAGTCGGGTTTGTTAACGAGGGATCGTGTCCCTCGCAGTGGTTTTCCATGAACGGAGCTGCATTTGCGACAGGTGGAGGTAGTTCTGAATTTCTGTCCTGGCGGGCCGTTATTTGAAAGTTGCTACTGATCTTTTTGCTCAGTGGCGTCTGGGTATTGGAGGCTTCTTCATCTCTTTGCCTTTTCGTTTTCTTTGTAGTGAGCCTTGCTGCATTGTCAACTGCGGGGGATGCATCAATTTCGTCGTCGTCCTTCTGGGCACCGCCTAAATTTTTTCTAGGACTGTGCGTCTCTGGTGCAGGGGCGGTCGCTGGGCTGAGTGAGGAAACACTGCAGAGAGGTAGGAATGCTGGAGTCTTGTTACGACGTTGTCCTGATGATGTGTGGATGTCGTCGGGGGAGTTTGGTTGGATTGTTGATTCGGGTGCCTGGGTATAATTGAGGCGGCTTGGGTTATCGTCTTTCCAGATTTGGATGGCTTGTTTCCGTATAACTCCGCGTTCGTATTGCGATTGTTATTTCTTTTTGGTATATGTATACTGGGCAGTCGCAGTCGCCTGCCTCTTGGTAGCATGAGCAGTGATAGCATTTAGGGTAGTGAGCTGTGCAGTTTTTTGAGTCGTGCTCGCCAGCGCACTTCTTACAACGTTGGGGTGTATATGGCTGGCAGTATGCGATGACGTGGCCATTATTCAAAGCATTTTTTGCACGTTAGGGTCCATGTTGCAACTGGGTAAGTTTTGGATCTTCCTTGTTCACCAAGCATTACTATGAATTCCGGTGGGTCGAGTCCTGTGAAGGTCATTTGGTAAGCAGTGAAACTTGCGTTACGTGATTTTATCCATGTTGCTTGACGGACTTCGGTAACTTCGAATTCGATCCGATCCGATCCTCAGTTCCATCAGAGCCTCAACGCGAGTCACAATAGGCTCCCCCTTAGGGTTCGATGATCGTGGATTCTAGTAGGCTCGCACGCCTCAGTGTGCCAGGAAAAAACAAAACAACGCATTTAACGTTAGAAAAATGTGAAAATTTTAGCAATGTCATACGCACGCTAGTGCGCATAAGAAAAACGCTTACACGAAACGGACCTCCGATTTCAATCCTCCAGAACTTCAAGAGTAATATGTACGCACGCCAGTGCGCACAGATAGCATCATCGAAACTAGTACAAGGTTTACGGCTACGCGGACAAAGCCAGCTCCGACAGCAACGCAACACGACACGACCTAGTAGGTTGATCATAGCATAATTCATACATTCAGGTAGGACTCAGACGTAACGAATCCTCGCTCCAATCATTTAGAACTTCAAGAGTAATATGTACGCACGCCAGTGCGCGCAGGTAGCGTCGTCGAGATAAGTATAAGGTTAACGGCTACACGGACAAAGTAAGCTACGACAGCAACGCAACACAATGCATACAGCTACGCGGTCTAGTTTATTTTTAGTACCATTTATATACTCAGGTAAGATAAAGACTCAGACAAAACGAATCCCCGCCTTCAACCCCTTAGAACTCCGAGAGCAACAAGCACGCGCGACAGTGCGTACAGACAGCATCGTCGAAATTGGTACAAGGTCTATCACGGATTATATAAACTCCAACCGCAACGCGTCACATGATTTTATAGCTGCGCAGTTCAGGTCCACCAAAGAAACTGCATATGGTCCGTGCACGCGCGAGCGAGCACAGACTAAAGAAAAAACACCTTTTCACCGAATCACAAACAGGAACTCCCACACAAATACACTAGCGTCATAATAAAAAAATTGTGGATCGTGGAGAAGTAAGAGCAGGTTCGTCATGGGCAAAAAAACTGCTCAGATGATTGATTTCGAACTTATTGTTTAAGGGGATAGGGTAGGGGGGGGGCAGAGGTCCCCCCGAGTCTCAAAAGAGCCCGATGAATCCCGGAGGGTAACCCAAGTCCCCCGGGTCTTCCCGAGCTCCAAGGGTCCCACGCGACCCCTCGTCTCAGCTTGTCTTGAATCATTTCGGCCAGTTTCGGCTCGTCGCGACCAACTCGACTGGCCTCAACATGTTTCGACTGATCTCGACCAGCCTCGACGCGGCCTGCGGTAGTTATCATGTGGACTGTAATATCAAATTTTTTCACTCAAGCATTTTAGGTTGGGGGTGGGGTGGCAGAGGTGTCTCGGGTCCCAAAAGAGCCCGACGAATCCCGCAGGGTAACCCATGTCCCCCGTGTCTCCCACGCTCCCCGGGTGTTATCGTCTCAGGTCATCTCTGCTTGTCTCGAATAATTTCGGCCCGTCTTGGCTCGTCGCGACCAACTCGACTCGTCTAAAAATGTTTTGACTGATCTCGACGCACCTCGACCAGCCTCGACGCGACCCTCGCCCTCTACGCCAGTAATCCCTGGACTGTAATGGTTAATTGTTCTACTCAAGCATCTCACATATATACATTTTTCTGTGTCTGGGTTTTACAGCGCTAGGAGGGGGGAGCAGAGGTTCCAGGATTCTGAGTGGCCTCTAAAGGGTCCCCCAGTTTCTTAAAAGGGTCCTAAAGGGTCTCAAGGGTGTCCCAAAGGGTCCCAGAAAGGTCCAAGTGGGTCCCCCAAATCCACCTGGTCTCCTGAGTCCCCCGGGTTCTCGAATCCCCGGGTCCCCGAGACCCGTGGGTCCCACGAGTACCTCCTCTCCCTGGGTCACCTTGTCTCAACCAGCATCGATACATATAATAATAATAACCAATGCAAAATTCATCACCATGAAAAAAGTGGAGAGAAAAAATAGAGCCCACGAAATTAAAAAATACTAAAATACTAAAATAAAGTGCTAATGATCTATAAAATGAATAATCATCCATCCACCCCAAGGTAACTCCGAAATCCTCAGCTAGACTTACAGCGAAAGCACCGAGGTCGGTTGTTGGTGTAACGGGAGGTGTATATAATTAGTTTGGTATCGTTGAAGGGCGGATGAATTTCAACTTAACTTTGTTTGTTTTGTTTGTTTGTTTGTTTATGTGGGTAATCTTTTGTAAAGCGTTACTTTGTTGACGTTTTACGATGTAGGCCAAATTTTTCTTTCCCTGTCGTTGAATTTCTTTCGGTTTTCCTCCTCTAACCAGAAACCAGAATGAGTGAGCACGAACATGTGCCCTTGGTCGGTCAGAATTCATTGCAGTAGTACTAACCCACTCCTTGAACTCAATGAAAACTAGGTATTTTGAAGTACTCAGGTCAGTATATCAAGGGTTGTTATGAACTGTGGGGGGGGAAATGAAATAAAAATTGGTAAAAAGTGCCATTGTGCTCTGCATATGATATAGCAAATAGTATTGTTGTGGTGTGGCAAAGTGCAGTTGAGCTCTGCATATGGTGTTGTTCAGTTTGAGCAACTCCACACCAAACTCCTTTATTATTGGTGAGGTCTTGGCATCTTTAAGTATCACACACATAAAGCCTGTATCCAAAGTACTTGTGAACTATCAGATTATACTTACTAACTTACTTACTTGATACTTGGAGTTTCTTTGCTTTTCACAGCCGGTCACAGCGTGGCTGTCACCTGGCCCACATCAGGTGGGACACTCTCCACTCGTGCTGCGGCACCAGTATTTGCATGTTGTAGCCACACTCGCCAGTCGGATCCCGGCTTGGCGTCGCGGTTGAGCAGGGAGTTGTCCCCACAGTGAGGGTATCCATTAATTAGGGTTTGATCCGAAACACAGCTGAGGTACTAGTCCAGTCGGCTTTTGAACCTCAAAATGTTTGTTGTAGCCGACAATTGCGGCACTCGTTTAATCTCACGTATTTCCAATGGCATTCGATTGAATAACCGAGGTGCCCATCACGAGAAGCTGTTGAATGCAACTGTTTACATTGCTTCACATCTATCAGTTTTGGCACTATGAAGCTACACATTCTAGCAATCCTTACCAGGTTTCTCATGGTCACTTACATTTACATTTATTGTGCAGCCTTCCAGAATTTTCCAAACGTTCACGACCATGAATCTTTCAAAATGTCTCTGGATTGGGTATAGCCTTAATGCGTTCAATCTGTCATGATAGTCCATTTTCTTTACCCTCATAATAATAGAGGTAAAGCTTCTTTGCACTGTTTCTAGTCTATACAGATCTTTTTCTTTATGTGGGATCTACAGAGGAGAGCAATAGTCAATGACTGGTTGGATTAGTTTGTTTCCAAAGAGTCAACACTGTACTTTTATCTCTATTCAGAAAGGTTCTCATGGCCCAGGAACACAGTCTTCTGCCACTGGCCTCAACCTTAGCAATTTGATCATGGAAAAAATAATTTGTTTTGCATTAATACACCTTAATTATTCTGACTTTATTCTTCTTCAATAGCTGTGTTATTGCTGGAATGATATGAAGCCATGGTCTTCAGGTCAAAATTTTTCCAGATCTCAGCGATTCAAATTTAGAGCTGTTGAATTGCATATTGTTGTTTGGTGAGGGACTTCATCATTATAAATGGATTAGTTGAAAAGGCAATTTTGCCTCACCACTTCCGTTGAACGTTATGAAGTGGGTGGGAAATAGTGCCGGTCTCTTCTACGGGGTAGGAGGGTCATCCTGGGAAGAGTGCATCGATACTACAGCCTCTCGTCGCCCGACCCCGTGATCTATCTGGTATTGGAGGATCGCTCTCTCCGTCTCCTCTTTAGGGCAATTCCTATGTCCGGGGGGGTGCCCGTCTACTTTGCAGTGAAAACAGTGCTGTTCTTCGGACTGGCTCGATTGGGGATCTTCCCGTGAGTCATGGTCGTCCTGGGAGCAGCATGAGCATCTTTGCTTACCATTACAGTTTCCTCTCGTGTGTCTGCATTTCTGGCATTTATAACATCGCATCGGACGTCTCTCAAATGGTGTCCCCCTGGTTTTGGTGGCGCAGAAGAGGATGTCTAGATATTTTGGTGGAATAGGGCAGTTGAATTTTAGTATCAGGGCTGTGGTAGTCTCTCTCCTTGGTGTGATCTTAGGTGCGATTTTCCCTTCGACAACACAGTCTTCGTATTGAACGAGTGCAGTGATGTACCTCCTCGATTTCCTCCTTCGGGAAATCTTCAACGTAGACCAAACGTGAGCTTGTAGAGAAAGCCGTGTGTGGCACTATTTCGCAGGGCTTTTCACAGTCTACTTTTGGAGAGAATAGTGTCACTTTGAAGTTTTGTGTCTACTCTGATGGCAAAGCGACGCTCAAGACTGGGCGGCCAGTGAAAGAGCCCAGCTCTTTTCGCAGAGTGCATGGATAAATATCCGGTCTGTCGTTTGCGTCGTACGTGATCTTCAAGTGTTCGGGAAAGGTATGACTCTGGTTGAACAAGTTGTGTTCATTGAATTTCGCGTATTGCTTCCTCCTTGCAGCACTCTGAGCTCGGTTGGGGTTTTTGTGGGGTAAAGAGTTGTCGAAGTTGTCGTCGGAAGTAGAGGTAGAGGTATTTGCGTAATATGCGGGTTCTTTGGGTAGTTGGTTCTTTACTAGTTCGTGGATATAGAGAAAAATGGTTGACATGACCCTCGAGCCTCGTTAGACGGTTGTCAATTGTGCTAGGTTCTGCGGCGAAAACTCCTGCTTCCTGCTCAGAGAGGCCGGTCGTTTGACTTAGTTGATTCCTGATTTCCTGGTCAACTCGTCGATGCAATCGTCTCTCCGGTCATCTTCGGCCTAGGTGGCGCTGGTCATTTCGGAGAGGCTGACGTTCTTAGCCGTTGGAATCTTGGTCTTCGTCACTCAGGAGGGAGTGCTGGTCGCTCCCGGGTGGGGCTTCCTCCTTTCCCCCATTGGACCCCTGGTTCACGCCAGGGGCCAGGAGGCTCACTCTTAAAGGCCTCTTGACCGGCTTTACCGCTTCTAACGTTAACGTTAATGGAACACTTTGCAAGCAAAACAAACGTGCGGTTTGGAGTCCCAGCACAAACTAGGGACCAGCCTGGTGTATCTAAGGGGTTCTCTGAAAAGATCAGTTAGTAATCGGTACGGGAACAAATTCGATTTCCTCAAGTATTGGTTGCACTGAAGAGTGTAATGACCTGTAGGACGTTGGGGATGGAAGCAAAGAGAGGGCTGTATGAAGGTGTTGTCTTCCCAACTGTGCTCTTCGTAGTCGAGGCTTGGGGGGTAAGAGCAGAAGAGAGAAGAAGGTTGAACGTCTTCGAGATGAGGTGCTTCAGAAGCATGGCTAGTGTGACGCTGAGAAACAGGATCAATAACGACATGGCACGAATTAGAACGGGGATGGTGAAGAAGTTGGAGGACAGAGTTGATTCGCGTGTTCTGAGATGGTTCGGGTACATGGTGAGGATGGATGAAGGGAGATTTGTGAGATGTGTGTTGAAGGCAGAGGCGAGTGTACGTAGGCCTAGAGGGAGACCAAAGTTTGGGTGGGTGGATGGATGGTGTGATCGTGTGAAGTAGGCGTTAGGAAGGAGAAACTTGAGCAGCAAGAGAATAGGAATGAATGGATAATTTTTGACGCTGCCCTGATGTGCTTTCCCGCCCTTGTCATCTCATTGAGAGACGGGATGGTCGTAGGTGGGGGCGTCCGGACATCATGACGCGGCATGGGTAAACCAGTCACACTGTCTGGCCCTGCTGCTGACAATGAACTTGGGCAGCACTCATGACCCGGAGGGTGTGTTACGGGGTCGCACGGCCGGACCCTTTATCGCTAAAGGGCTAGGTCGTGTGAGTATGAGAGTGAGGTGCACCTTGTCGTCGGCCACCACCCTTTCTTGGACATTCGGCCTAGTGTCTGAATCTGTAGCTTGAACGACTTCCATAGTCTGCCCAAGTACAAACAAGCCTTCCCTTATGAGGTCCTTTATTACTAATCTGTTTAGATTAGTAATCTGATAAGATTGAAAGTACCACGGCTCGCTAGTGCACTGGAGCCAATGTCCTGGCACCGTACGTCAACTAGCGCTGCATTTAATCATTGACAATTCAACTAATCTGACTAGCAACCGGGCATTGGGGCCCTGAACCTATAATCCATCATTCATAAACTATTCAGACAACTGTAAGTCATACGATAAATCTTCCTTCGTAAGTTATGCACCGTTCGACGGACTTACTCCACTCTTGTTGCCTAACTATTTTCATGTAAACAATCTAATACTCAAAACGTAGTTTCTGGTTCTAAGTTGTTTTCTTACATAGCTATACCAAAGAAATCTTTCTCGCTGTCGAACAGAATAACTGACACCAACTAAAACGCTGGACCCCATACTGTTTTTTGCAATCCATCAGCAGGCTTTGGCGTTACAAGAAAAAAACAGTGCTCAATCATAGTTGGCTAGAGAGGAATAGAATTATTAATACAGCTAACATCGGACACAGCAGCATGGCTCTTAAGGCTAGTTGGATGAACAATCCAGGTACTGACACGAAAGTTGTATACCTCACTTAGTGGTGAATGCGGGTTAAAAAGAGACTAGCTCACAAGTTCTCGTGTCAGATAACATGTGTGAAATCTGTGAAGCAACCCCGAAGCTGTAGGCGGTATCAGCGTCTGGTATGAACTAAAACAGCGTACACCTAGCAATAAAAAACTACATATTGTGTTAGAGGCGGGTGGTATCCAAGAATCTTGCTGCAATGCAGGACCAATACAAGCTTCTGATACTAGCTACAGACGTCATTTGGCAGTGTGAGTCGAAATCCCCAGAGCTTCCGACGTGAGTCCCTGCCAACTTCATCGTAGGGCGCTTCTTTTTTTCGCCAACTCCATCATTTGGTGCTGTGCCCGCCGTGCCTCCTTATGCCGTCCTTATAATGATGTGTATGCCCGAGTCAGTCTCCACGATGCCGCTCATCTCGCCCACTTTAAGGGCGAAGGAGGCCTCCTCAAAAGGACGCTGCATTGCGTTGCGGCCGAACAGCCCCAAGTCCCCACCACGCTTGGCAGAGCTGCAGTCGCTCTCTGTGGACGCCAGCTCTGCGAACGAAGCCTGGCCACTAGTGATCTGGTCGCGGTATCCTGGAAAGAAAAATGGGTCTTAGTAGCTACCAGACTAATATTTGCATTTTGGCAGGATGTTCAAAGATCAACAGGAGACATTTTTATCAAGTGACAAAATTATATTTTCTCACACCCTTAATGTGAGATGAATGGTGGAGAATGTCATAGGAAGGTATGGCGTCCCCGGTAGAAATGACAGTGGAGAAAACCTGATAGGTCTGTGTATGGAGCAGGAGCTGGTGGTCGGAAACAGTCTGTTTAAGAAGCGAGATATTCACAAGTACACATGGGTGAGGATGGCCCATGGTACAATGGTGGAGAGAGCACTGATGGATTTTGTGCTGATATCGAGGAGAGTGGTGAAGAGGCTGTTGGATGTGCGGGTGTTGAGAGGGGAGGGTGGAGGAGTGTCTGACCATCTGCTG
>SDVV010038226.1:0-10756 GCA_016164225.1 Gammarus roeselii
ATTTCTCCTTGTCAGTATCACATCAATTTATCCTATGACTATGGAGCGACTAATTATAATGAAGCTGGTTGCTTACTCGGGGAAGAATTGCCTGTTTGCACCTGATCACTCGGGCGTCAGGACAAACGGTCTACTATGGAGCAAGTATTTTTGACTTATGTGGAGGTTACTGTGAGAGTGGATTCTGGCCTTGTAGTGCACAGGGTTTTCATGGACAGGTACAAGGCATTTGATGTGGTCTGTCACCAGGTGTTATTTGGGGAACTCATGGCCATTTAGGTTGGTGGTGTCATGGTGGGATGGAGCGTTGTTTGTGATGGAGATATGTGGTCTGTCCGATGTGGGTAGTGATGCCCCCCAAGGTTCTGTTGTTAATCCAGTACTGTTCTTAATAAATGTCATTCACATCACCCAATGTACTTTGTGAGCTTGCAAAGCATTTGCTGATGAGTTCACGATGTAGCGTCCTTTGTCAAGGGAAAATGAGTAATTCAATGTGTGGGATGTTTGTTCGCTGGAGCATGATTTGAACATGGCGTTCAGAGTAATTCAGTGTGTGGAATGTTTGTACGCTGGAGCATGATTTGAACATGGCGTTCAGTTTAATTCAATGTGTGGACTGTTTGTACGCTGAAGCATGATTTGAACATGGCGTTCAGAGTAATTCAATGAGTGGGCTGTTTGTTCGCTGGAGCATGATTTGAACATGGCGTTCAGAGTAATTCAATGAGTGAGATGTTTGTACTCTGAAGCATGATTTGAACATGGCGTTCAGTTCAATTCAATGTGTGGGCTGTTTGTACGCTGGAGCATGATTTGAACATGGTGTTCAGTTCAATTCAATGTGTGGGCTGTTTGTACGCTGGAGCATGATTGGAACATTGCGTTCAGTGTTTCCAGATCGTTTAATTTGAGGTTGAACTGGGGGATCCGTCTGAGATGGTTTACTGAATTTACCCCCAATGGCATCCGGTGACGATATAATAAACTACAATGTTGGCTTCAGGAGGTCTAAACGCAGAACGGCTGATGGAAGACAGGCGAGGCAAAGGTAGTTGAGCAACAGTACATGCTTTAAAACAATATGACGAATAATTTCTACGAGGAGACTCAATGAAACTTGCGTCAAGGCGAACACAAGTGCTACAAGCAGTGCGCCGTGTCCCAGCATTTCAAGTGTCATGGCCGCCAAATAGCGTCAGTTTCAATAGACCGCGCTGATAAACGAATTTGATTTGACAATATTCTGCGAAACCGACGGCTTGTTGGAGTGGAAGAGGGTACCATGAATTATTTCACGGATAACATCTACGATTGTTTGAAATAAAAATGTTAGAGTGTTACCTGATATTTATTTCTATTCCTTTATCCATCACATAATCGTTGGCACATGATGTAATGATGAAAGGATTACCCTTGGTTCCGATGCAACTGTCATAAACCGATTTAAACTATTTGATCAGTTGTCCACCACATAAATAAAAATGAATTGTGAATGATTCAACCCCGTTCAAAAAAGCGAGATATAAATATTCCAAGATTTCTTACGGTTGACCTTACAAAGCTCTGAGGCTTCAATTATTCAATAAGTCCCAACTCTCGCCTGTTCCTAATTGGTAATCCATCAGCGTAGCCAGCTGTCACCCAACGCCCCCCCCTCCCCCTACCGCATGCAAACTGTTCCGAGTTGCCTTAACAGTTTTCTGATTTTTCTGATTTTCTCTTCCATCACCCTGCACTTACTAACTTGTCTCAGTAGAACATTAGAACTCAGAATGATAACTGGAATTCTGTTGTACAACCAGCTCGGTGTTGTATTTTGCAAGCAATAGGGTAAAAATTTCTATTGCTACTTTGAGAGGCTTCGCTTATCTTTCAGAATGAAAAGCAGGACACAGAAGTTAATTACTAAGCTGCACACCATCAAGCTGTGATTTAGTCAATGAAACCACTAATGGACGGTTAGCTCAGTAACAGCACTAACAGAGGTGAGCGTGTTAGTCAAACTCGAATAGCATCATGAATGCTCGGAAGGTTATCTCCCAACCTTCGTTGTGTTGGATATCATAGTGCAATGCGTGCTAGTTCGATTCAGGACTACATACAACATTTTTTTCAAGGCTATTTATTTGACAGACATTGCAAATTAAATCATAAATTAAAAGTTGAATTCGGTGACTATAAATAATTTAAATTAAAATAAAAACATTAAAAAAGAGGAAGTTTCATTATGCAACGAAGTTTGGTTTTGGATGTGATCACCCAGAAAGAGTGCCCTCCGACTCAATAAAACCTCTTCCCGGCCACCAGGCCTGCTGATAGGATGCTGAATGCGTTGCCTCTCTGTAGGGCCTAACCCAACTGCTGCGAAAAATTGTTGTGTTGTCCGTTAAATTGTAGTTCTCTGATGCAACGCTAATATTGAAGCAATGCATTAATTTGGGAGAACAATAAGCTCGTATTGGCTTAAAGGCCCCATACTCTCACTGTAATGGCATTTGATGAGTAAAAAACTCAGAGTAGGAGATGGTAAACAATTACAGGGGAACAGAATGAAAAAGTTATAATAGCACTGGCTTTGGCTACGAGTGGGAATTCGATCCAACTCCTGTACTCGTCCACCCTTTATGAGTCATCTATCAAAACCGTTGTCTCATAGCGATCTTGAATAGACAGGAAAAAAGGCCGTTTAAATACGTTGCTCTGTACATGATTAGATATTGCCGTTAAACGGACATGTTCAATATTGTTCGCAACAAGTCTGCTTATCAAGATCCAAACAGATTCCGTTGGGGGAAAGGTTTCATCATTGAAACCCTAATTCCCTGTAATATCATTGAATTGATCATAACACAGTTAAAAAATATGCTATTCATTTTTTCCCACGCCAATGATTAAAATAAATTACTCGATGAATAAGATTTCTATAAAACTTATTTCACCCAAACTGTTTGTTATTGGCGTCTGCGCGGAACGAATTATTTTTCCCAGAATGCCTGATAATTCCACCAAATGAAGTGAGTGATGGGACACGCAGGCCTCCGTGGACAGCTCTGCACTACGCCTGTCTCCCTGGGCTCAGTTTTGTCGCTGGAAACGTGGTGTGCGTTGTCATACGGCAAAAAAATGACCATTAAAAAAAAATAGCTTAACGGTTGTGAATATAAAATTTTAAGGAATATAAGTTCCACCCACATTTCACATATTAACGTTTCGTGATATATTTATTCATGTTGATAAATAATTTGACACAAATAACTCAGTAGTTATTTTTCCGTGCGTGCCAATGCCGCGATAATAAATTTTGAAATGGAAATTTCATTGTTCGTAAGGTGCTGTTTGTTGGCCAGGAAATGATTCATAAGGTGATGTTTGTTGACCTGGTAGTGATTCGTAATGTGCTGTTTGTTGAGCGGGTAATGATTCGTAAGGTGCTGTTTGTTGACCCGGTAATGATTCGTAAGGTGCTGTTTGTTGACCAGGAAATTATTCGTAGGTAGGGTGATGTTTGTTGACCAGGTGCTATTTGTTGACCCGGTAATGATTCGTAAGGTGCTGTTTGTTGACCCGGTAATGATTCCTAAGGTGCTATTTGTTGTCCAGGTAATGATTCGTAAGGTGCTGTTTGTTGACCCGGTAATGATTTGTAAGGTGCTGTTTGTTGACCAGGTAATGATTCGTAAGGTACTGTTTGTTTACCCAGTAATGATTCGTAATGTGCTGTTTGTTGACCCGATAATGATTCGTAAGGTGCTGTTTGTTGACCAGGAAATGATTCGTAGGATGATTCAATAGCAAAGTCGCTGCAAAGTCGCTTCCAGACAATTACACACAAGGTGCAATTAATAGCCACATATAATAACAGAGGACCGCATATAAGCAGACGTCTGGGGATTACCTCCAAGACAGAAAACACTTTTACACCAGAACACAATATGGATAAACACATATAGCTACACCATAACAAAACCCGGTAACAATAGCTATGGGGAAATTGTGTAGGTGTTGTGGTGGGTAAAACTTTGAGGGTTCCTGTGAAAGGAAACCGAAATGGTAAATACAAATACCAATCAAAACACACAACATCTATATATGACATCAACTAGATGTTCATACATCTTTGGCACATTGATTCAAATGGAATTCTGATAGATAAGATCAGATTAAGTGATATCTATATCTCCATCAAGATGATAGCAGTTTGAACCACTAATCCTTCTTTGTGAAATAAATAGATACAAAAAGGGATTGCACTTTGAAAAATAACTTAATGAATTATGACATCACGAGCATCATATTTTTTTGACTGATAAATGATGACTCAAAAAGGAAAATTTATTACTTATCAACCATCTCAATTCCATTAAACTTTTGCAATTTAAAATACTCTTTTCTGGAGTAACAAGCAGCTTTGAATGAATAAACAATTTTGAATTAAAACAGAGAAGATCCTTAAAATTTTGGGAATGTAACCTCACAGAGATAATCCTAACAAAATAATGCTTAATCCAAAATCCTGCCTTTAGAAACCATCCACAAGTTGACACACAGCACTCACCCTTGCAGTCAGGTGCACTGCGCTGCCAACAAGTGGTCAGTCCTGCTTTGGTCCTACAGCCAAATGATGAATGGTGCAGCTTCAGGCAATAATTGAACTTGTTATGCAATGGAGAAATTAGTGGTCAGGCCAAGCTCTGCGTCTTCTGTGAAAATAGGAACACATGATTAGGGGGAAGTTGGAATGGTAGTCCCACTACAGTGATATTGTAATTGTTAGGGAAATTAGGTTGGGCGCTAGTGAATAGTCAATTGTCTGCGCCCTTGTATTGGTCCTATTGTCGGCAGTCAGTTGTCTAACGATTGCCTCGTTGATAAACGACTGGCGAGTCGGTGGACTAGGCGGCGTGAACGAACGACGGGATGAGGCCCTTCGTAGCAGTAAGGCTTTAGTTTCCTGGGCCCAGTGAGAGCGGCCGTAATTTGTCCTGATATTTGAGGAGGCTGGGCTTGTGGCCTGTGCGTCCATCCACGTGGTTGGCTCAACTTACTCAATAGCCCGGTTGGCAGCTCTCAACTGCTCAACGTTTCGAGGTGGCTTATCACAGCAGCAACACCATAAACAAGTCTAAGGTTTTATGACTTCACCTTCCTAAGACCCTCATACCTATAGTTGGAGGTTGACAGTGTGTGCTCCTCCGTACTTGATCGGGGCCACCCGACTCAACTCTGCACCCCAGCGGCTGACTGTGTGTGCTGCTCCGTACTTGATCGGGGCCACCCGACTCAACTCTGCACCCCAGCGGTTGACAGTGTGTGCTGCTCCGTACTTGATCGGGGCCGCCCGACTCAACTCTGCACTACTGCAGTTGACAGTGTGTGCTGCTCCGTACTTGATCGGGGCCGCCCGACTCAACTCTGCACCCCAGCGGCTGACTGTGTGTGCTGCTCCGTACTTGATCGGGGCCGCCCGACTCAACTCTGCACCCCAGCGGCTGACTGTGTGTGCTGCTCCGTACTTGATCGGGGCCGCCCGACTCAACTCTGCACTACTGCAGTTGACTGCGTGGACTGCTCCGTACTTGATCGGGGCCACCCAACCCAACCCTGCTCCCCATCTAAAATTCTCGTTAAAGTTTTTCAGAATCTACCAGTTGTTTGTTAGGAATTTCAAGTTTATCAACGTCCATTGATTTTGAATATACTCATAAATATATTATGACGTTTACATTCCACTTTGATCCCACCTCCGCCGCACTGCTGTAGTTTGATAGGTGTATTACTGACAGAAGATCCTGGATACTGGCAGTCATGTTCTTTTGACGTGGATGTAGGTTTATAATTTCAAATTAAAAGTATTCAAGAATTTGTAGAGAATTTGTATCTTAATAACAACATAATATTTTTCGTATCTATTCATATCTTCTCTGGATATAACATTTATCCATGGTGTTTGTAAAAACTTAGATCCTTATGTATTGAGTGACTTTTTATATGACTCCGTGATCGTAGCAAAATTTAAATAAATGACGCTGACTGATAGGATAAGTAATGACTATATTAGGACTTAACGAGTATGTTCAGCACGTTGGACCTCTAATCGAGTAAATTCAAGGGTTCAGAGGTTGTTCGGAAGCATGGTAATGAAGGATGATGGAAGATTGGTGGACATGATTGGACGTGGGTCCATGCAGAGGAAGACCGAAGAGATCGTGGGTGGATGGCGTGAAGCAAGCATCTGTCAAAAAGACATCACCGTGGTGTTTGGGTGTGGACGAGCAATGGTTAGAGACATCAGTGTGGTGTTTGGGTGAGGGCGAGCAATGGATAGAGACATTAGTGTGGTGTTTGGGTGAGGACGAGCAATGGATAGAGACATCAGTGTGGTGTTTGGGTGAGGGCGAGCAATGGATAGAGACATCAGTGTGGTGTTTGGGTGAGGGCGAGCAATGGATAGAGACATCAGTGTGGTGTTTGGGTGAGGGCGAGCAATGGATAGAGAAATCAGTGTGATGTTTGGGTGAAGGCGAGCAATGGATAAACCTGAGTGGAGTGAATGAACCAATTTTCTGTCGGCTTTGATGCGCATTCTCGTCTTTGGTTGTGTCGTTGAGATTTTGGTTGGGAATGACCCGGCAACATAACAGAGCCGAAGTAAACCTGCTAAAGCCGGAGTAAAGCAGCTAGAGATATTAGTGTCAGCTTTTCTGCTGACACTGATACATTACCTCACTCCTTACCCATAGTGTGCGCTGCGGGCTCATGGTCAGACCCTTTGGCAGTGAAGGATTACCTTTTTGTAAGAGCGAAAGTGAATGAGAAGAGTGTGAGGTGCGTCTTGCCGTCGGCCACCCACCTTCTAGGGAATCCCGGCTTCCGTCTGAGTCTGAATCTAATATACAATTGTAATTATTTTTCTTGACACTTGCAGTAATTTTGCTACAATAAAAAATGTCATTTCAAATTCAACTCATCTTATACAAAATTGTTAGAGCCTTTCCTTCAGATAAGTCCTCAGCCTATTACGTCATAGTGGTTTATTGAGATATACAATAGGGGATTAAATGAATATTAAATAATTTTCCGTAAATTAAACGAATCCGTATTGGTAAATGTAAATTCCTCTTTATTTTATAGTAGAAAAGTTCCAAAATAATGACATTTTACAGATATGAGAGATTAGAAAAATACCGGTTCTACGATCACTGTGGCCAAATGCACTCCTGCTGCTAGTAGTGCTGGGAAATATTCTAGGTTGTGCGCAGAGATGGAGAAAATTCACACACTGTCAGTCCGTCTAAATTGGGGCCGTCTCCCTTCCTCTGCGCAATGTACCTGGAGAGATTCCTACTCAGTCCCCGTACGTCATGTCCAGCACCCGTTCATATATCATGCTCACCGCTGGCCCAAGCCTCGCGGTAAATTTGTCGAGCTGTAGAACATATTCCCAATAATTTTAGCTTCCAAGAACTGCGGCACTACCTTGAAAGGAAGTTTTACTTGTGTTTGAGTCAAACCCCGTTAGGGAGATGACCGACAAATAAATATCCCAGAGTACAATGAGTGCAATGAACAGGCGTGAGTGGAGAATGGTTGTGAATGGTTGATTTTGACGCTGCTCTGATGTGCTTTCCCACCCTTGGTATCCCGCTGTCGGGATGGTCGTGGGGGGGGGGCGGCCATTATGACGTGGCGGGGGTAAACCAGTGAAAACTGTCGAACCCTGCTGCTGACGACGGATCCTCGGACTGCACCCGTGACCCAGAGTGTATGTTGAGGGGGTACCGGCCGGACGTTTAAGCACAAAAGGGCTAAGTTGTGTGAGTGTGAGTGTATGACGGTGCGAGGTGCGCCTTGCCGTCGGCCACCCCCCTTTCTTGGGGATGCGGCCTAGTGTCTGTATCTGTATAAAAATGTAATAAGCTAGTGTGCTAAGTTACTTTGGTAATCAATGATACAAGGAAGTTCATGATAACGAAGCTTGAAATCAAGTACATGCCGCTCACCCCCTCCCTAAACAAAATCGTGCGTAGATGAGATTCACTTGCAGCAAAAAAAAAATTTCCAACCAATAAATGTACATTCAGAGTAGATAACATATATACGCTCGAACACAGCGCTTTTTTATTAGTAATGCCTTATGATAGTTTATTTAATGCTACGGCTTCACAATGGTAGTGTTATACAAATTGTCCTTTTCTGATTTGCGCATATAAAAGTAATTTGCCTGTTCGAGCATCTATTGTGAAACAAGATTGGAGTATTACTTCTCAATTTACATGTTTGACAGCGAAACCACCATAATCAAGATTGGGATATTACTATTCATTTTTGGCACTTGCTTGACAGCAAAACCACCGTATTCAAGATTGGAGTATTACTATCAAATTTTGGCACTGGTTTGACAGCGAAACCACCGTAATCAAGATTGGAGTAATACTATTCAATTTTGACACTTGTTTGATAGCAAAACACCGTAATCGTTTGAAAGATGCAAACTTATTCCCCATTTGGTTAGATGGTTATTTATGTTGCCAAATTTAAATTGTTTTTCCAACAGAAAGACTATGATGATGATCAGTGTAGAAATAATTAGTATTTTGATTCTGACAGCCATTCTTTAAACTTTGTTCCAATGTACTCGGTGAGGTTGAAATGATCGACCATGAAATCTCCTAAGAGTATGATTGGTTGACAGTTCTAATATCTAAGAGTTCGATATTAGTGTACCAATAATATATGAGCATATAACTAAACCTGATTCTTATAACGTAATTTGTATTGTAATAGTGCTGTTGTTGGGAGTGTAGATAAGAGGAGAATATTTTATGATTGGGTTATGTGCTTCAAGCAATTGTCATGCTTATCTTCATTAAAAAGATAAAACATCTCACAAGTAACCTCATTCGAACAGTGTATTGAAAAGATTACACACTCAATAAACGAAGATTAAAAAATTTCGCAGTTGAGCAATATCATCAATAGTTTAACGGTGCAATCATTATTTTCACCACATTAATATCAATAAGCTTTGTCCTCACTGCTCATGCATGCACGTGTATCATTCAGCCATGTTGTCTACCATCGTCGGTCTCCTGTGTTCTAAAGCAAATTAATGTATCATGCAAAACAGGTATGACTTTTGTGCATATACCTTATTGAACCTTTGAATTAAATTTATCCTCAACAAGCGGTACGTGTCATTATAACCCGTTTAATGTTGTTATTTATTCATGTTAACATAAGAAGTGAACTAAACCTCCATCACCTCTGGCGTGTGGATGACGGAGCGGCGAGTGATAAGCTACCACCGCAACATTTTGTGTAGCACTGAGAGTGAGTTGGATGCCGCATTATAGCAGCTCTTCAAACTCCCCTCGCCCTCTCGAGAACAGAAATCTTTATAAACTCGCCCCGTAGTACAACCTTTCAGTAATGGTTGAGGACATGGGGAACAGGGTTAAATGTTGTAGCAGTTTAGTGCACCATAAACAGGAAAAAAAACGAACACAAATAGCGCGGTGAAGGATGCCTCAATTCTCTTCATGAAGTGAAATGGCAACTCGTATTACGTGGATTTTTTTTACACTTCAGATCAACGATCCAAGCTATGCAAGTGTCGGGGAATATCCAAGTGAGCGCAGAGCAAACACGTATTGGATGCAACACGCACGACTTGAATGTTCTTTAAGACTGCTTGCCAACAGGATGAAGGTTATTATATTAGTCCTACAAGATGGTACGCACGACTTGAATGTTCTTTAAGACTGCTTGCCAACAGGATGAAGGTTATTATATTAGTCCTACAAGATGGTACGCACGACTTGAATGTTCTTTAAGACTGCTTGCCAACAGGATGAAGGTTGTTATATTAGTCCTACAAGATGGTACGCACGACCTGAATGTTCTTTAAGACTGCTTGCCAACAGGATGAAGGTTATTGTATAAGTCCTTGTACGAATTCTTTTCCTACCAAAGTAATCGAACACAAAGAATTTTACGTGTTTTCAAGATTTTATTTCATCTCCACATTTTTAGTGCCTTCTCATTTCCACGGGGACCGCTCACCTAGCGTGGGATTACTAAAGTATAAAAGCTGCTGCCGCCTGAAAGTAATTGGTTTTGTCGCGCTTTGGGAGCACTAACATTGTTCCATTTCCTTTGCGTGTTGAAGCCTCCCTGCGGAGCGAAGCGCGTTTCAAGTTTTATTCCTGAACTTGTCAGTGCCCTTCTTTTTTCAGTGAAAGGCAACGAAGTTGATGGATTTTTTTTCGTTAAAGCTCAATATTCATTGGCGAATATTAGTCTGATCATTCGTCAAACAGATGACAACAATCAGTATGTCATCATATATGACTTTTTTTGTTAAAAAATCGTTGAGAGAGCAATTAGATTATTGATTATCTTCGTAACCTGTTTTTGGAAGGCTCTGTGAATAATGAAAAGATTTGACTGCCCGGATAGCTTAAGAATTTTTGGTCAATAGTATATCCTTGTCTTGGCTAGTAAAACTGAGTTATTGTCTGTATCAATATCTGACACAAATTGGCTGCACGTTAAACTGAAAAGGGTCCATTGCACCATTCGAATAGCCATTGTAGTTCCGAGAATATCTTGTGAATTTCCATACAGTGTGGTTGTGTTTGAATTTCATATAGTGAGAAAGAAATGTGGGGTTATCTCGAAATTCCTAAATATGTAAAGGTGCTAGAGTCGACTTGGGAAAATTTAAATGGTTCGGTCTGAGACTGTATATATA
>SDVV010038227.1:0-10756 GCA_016164225.1 Gammarus roeselii
GGCACCCTCGGAGGGGCGTAACCCCACGTTTTTAATATCTTATTGGCCCACTAGAAAATCCTAGACTCCTCCTACATTTTGGTAGTACATACAGGGCTATGAAATCGATAGAGACCAAATACATAGCCAGCTGCTGCTGCCCCTATATCTATCATCAGAACAGCTGAATCTCCTTTCTATCGATCGGCACAAATGACCTCCCATTATACAACGGGCCTTCGACGACATACACGAATGACCAAGTCTGAGGGCACATATCTGTTTGCTGAAGGAAGCAAAATTTGGGGTAAGGCTAGGCCTAATTCAGCCGTTCGCATCGTGAGAAACCCACACTTCGGCTACATATTACAAGTGTAAGAACGGAGTGTTATAACAGTCTTTGATTTATGATAATAACTAGGATGTAAGCAAACAAGCATGTGCCTACCACACACAAGTAAATGTTCAGGCGACACACTACAAACTTGTTCAATTTAAATGTTTTGTCTTCTGAGCAAGGTAACAGATCATATTAACTATGCACTAAGTTTCAAAATTGGCGTCTCATGCTTCAAACCTTGTGTAAGTAATTTATTATAAAACATTTTTTTTGACATTTTTTCCCTCACATTTTTATTAAATGTCAATTGAAACCATAAATTGTTAGGATTAAATAAATATCTGTTCACCTTATTCACTTTAGTTTTTTTATTACCAGTCCAACGCAATTTTTTTCTATCTTTACATATTGAACAATGGAGAATAGAGAGAGTCCTTCAACAATGTCCATCGGTTGGTGGGATGTAGAAGTAAATGTCATAGGTAGGGCGCCGCTCAATTTTGATTCTTGCCAAAATTGAGCGGCCCTGCGCCGGCGGCGATGGGCGATGTCAACCTGCACCGAAATTAATTGAGTGTGCCTTTAAAAACATCAGTGTGCAGGGCTAAAGTTTCAACATATATAACCTTAGAAAATGTTTTTGGCTATTAAAGTGCGAAGAGATGGTGCAAGTCGTGCAACAGTGTTGTCATGCAATAGACTCGCACTGCAGTGGCCACCAACTGCCCCAAGCGACACAAATATTTCTCGTCTTTATCCTCTGAGCATCTGATAATCCACCGGCGCTATTGGTAGCAATTTCTTCACTTTATTTATGAATGATTGCCACAAGCAAAACTAAGTGTATGTGGGGTGCAAAAAGTTCATTGAGGTGTTGCTTTTGAAATAGCACCCGGAGGCCGGGACCCAATTAAAATGAATATTTTAGTCTTTGTATTATTATTTTTTGATTATTCAAAATATAATGCCTGAGTTTGTGTCTTTTCTGATTACCCTATAATGTTTTAACGCTAAGCAATGCCACTTCTGATCACCCTAGTCCAGGAACGTTAGATAAATTACTCTGTTTGTAGAAGGACAGCGGCGCGGATTATGGACTTGCGCCATGCGCGTTGCGCCAGTTATATTGATAATTCGCGCCGGGCTCACGGTTTTCAATGTGCGCCACCGGCACAGCGGCGTAATTTGCGGTGCACCAGCTCACTTCTGAAATTTACTCCCTACTCTAGGTAGTAAGGTGATATTAAGTACATCTAAGTAGCAAACGTTGTCTTCAGAACAGCTCACGCTGACGAATACGGTTCATATTATTTGTGTATACTGAATAAAATTAAAATCTTAAAAAAATACTGTACATGCGTGGCAAACACATGCTTATATCACAGCTGGCATCACCAACCGGTGACTCTCTGGCCCTCCTGTTCACATTCACATACTTGTACGACTTTTAAACCTTTGAAACGTCACGCTTGGGTTAGAGGGAACGATTAACTTTTCTCCAAGACTGGTAAATTTCGGCGTTCCACAATGATCGATTCTCGGACCGGTTCTTTTCCTTCAGTTTATCAATGACATAAACTGTGGAAACCCACTCGACAACGCAAGAATGACATTATACGCAGACGATGTTCAATTGTTGTGCGTTAGACCAGCAAACGAATTAGAAAAACTTAAGAATGATGCTGAAACAGCACTGACCCACATAAAGAACTGGTTTTCCTCAAATGGGCTTAAACTTAATACAAATAAAACACAGTGTATTTTCCTGGTATCCAAAGCAAATACACTTAGAGTTTCCGAGAATATTGATGTTGATTGTATGGGCGCAAAAATCCCTATTGAAAACAAAGTCAAAAGTCTGGGAGGGTGGCTTGATCCCAATATGACCTTTGGACATCATGCTGATAAGCTCTGTTCCAGACTAAATGTACTATCAAGTTTCTCAGTCGAACGAAGAAACAACTCGACTTCAAGTGCAGACTTCTCGTAATCAATGCTCTTATTTTTTCACATCTAAACATCCTCAGGATTAGGAATATCCGGATTCTCTAACGTAAATACAAAACAGAAAAATTGGGTGAGCAGGACACTCAATTTAGTTTTGTGAGTTTCTAGCTCACCAATATGATTTTGAAGAGGGCCAATTACAGATCTTGATTTTTTTTGCTCGATATATAACTGAAAAATTGTTTCGAATGAGTTTTGGCCTTGGCCGCAATTTTGTTTTCGTAATCTGTCTTCTTTCGTTTCTGGAACGTCTTAAAAATCCGTCTGCTTATTTTGTATTCATTTTTTGCAGCATCATCGTGTGGGTGTTTCTGTTTATTCGAGTGCTTTGCTTTCTTTTGCAACCAAAGGCGCTGCAATTCTCCTTTCCAGTACATAGGCTAATTGACTGCTGTTCGCCTGTTTTTGCGAGGAACATGGTAATTTTCAATATTTTGAAGTGCACTCAAAAAATTGTTTAGCAATTGATTGACATCTTGTCCGAAGGTTTTATTTGCTGACGCAATTGCCTCTCTTAAGCTATCAATGTTGGTCAATTTAAAGTTGGGGATTTTTCGCAGTTAATAGACGTTTTCATCTCGAGCTTAATCATAAAACGGTTAAGTTGTAGTCGCTAGTTCCGAGGGGTTCGCCGACTTCGACGTTCGTGATATGAGAGTCGTTTGCATTAAATAGAAGATCCAGAATATTGCAACCCCTTGTAGGTGTCTGTACCATTCGGATCATAAACTAATTGTCAGCAAAATCAATCAGGCGTTGGAAACTGGCTAAACATTCTTCTCTTTTCCCAATCGATATCGGGAATATTGAAGTCTAGAGGCACTTTACTGTTTAGTGTTCAGACGATATCGACGAGGGTGTTGTAAATATCGATATCATCTGCAACAATGCTCTTGAGAGGACGATAAACTAGTGTGATTTGAAACTTTGTATGTTTATCGACTACTTGAATTGATACTATGTCGTGTCTGCTGCTTGGAATAGTGGCTTTTATTATTTGGAGAGTATTTTTTACGAGAAACAATATTCCTCCACCATCACGGCCTACTCAATCTTTGTGAAATAGTGAAAAACCCGGGAAAGCGAATTCGCTCAGATAATTTATGGTGCTCGATTTCATCCACGATTCTGTGATGGCTATTATGTCGAACTCTTTGTTAATTGCGGAATTCTCAATTCGTCGCTTTTGTCTCTGAGACTTCTAGTGTTTACATAGTAACATTTGAGAGTATTTTGGCTCGGAATCCAGCCAGAAACTCTTCGGTTGCGGTCAGGGGCAGCTGAGTTACTTCGATGGATTTTTTTATTGTAGTGAATTTATTTTTGTTGGGTGTTCTTCTATCGTTACTGCAGGGTCCGTGATTGCTACTTGCTCGGGCAGCGGCCGTTAACTCATTCCGTTGGGCAGTAACGGCGGAGTCTTGTGTTGTGCGTCGGGAATGTTTTTTGATTTAATTTCGGAAATGAGGCCAGCACCGTTTTCAAGCCCAGACGTGTTTATGCGTGTCTTGTTGGTGAGTCTATTCAATTCACAACTTTTAGGTTGATTTTATTTTCCCAGCGGTCCGAGAATGAGATTTGTCGTGCTTTGCATAAAGTTGCTATGCGATTGTTTTTGAAATATAATTTTGCTCAATTTGTATCTACCTTGGTTTGGATGGGGCAAGATGCCAGTGACATGAGAGTTTGCGTGCAATCGTTCGACGTTTGTTTGCATGGTTTCATACCTTTCCCATGTTTCTCCCGTCTGCGCCGACTTAAAGAAAAAATAAACCTTACTTGAGCCGCTCATTCTTCAGTCTGCCCCGACTTGAAGTATGATTGGTTCAGATAAGGTATGTTTTTCTTTTTGATTATTAGTTCAATATCGTCAATTTACAATTCTGATTTATCGAATATTTTTTGTTGGACTCTCTTTTTGCTTGTTTGGTTTGATAGAGGTAACATTGTAATCGCCAATCACAATAATTTCCTCTGTGTTCTGAGAGTCCATTTCATCGAGCAATACATCAAAACGGATGCTTGTATCAGTTCGGGTGTGGCACGACTGTCGCCCGACCTGTGATGCTTTGCCACTGACTGCCTGCCGCCTGTTTACTACAGTTGTGTTCAGTGTCTCACCACCGTTGACCTTTGTCTCTATCGACTTGATACGGTCGTTGGTCTCTTGAGTCTAGAGCAGTAAGTTTCTTTGCCAATTCTGAGTCGAAGTGCACTTGGAGTTCATTTACCCGATGAAGGGTTACTGTAGCAATTTCTGTTGTTGCTACTATTTCGCTGTTTATCATATCTTCGAGTTCGCAAAAATGTTTATTGTTTCTGCACGATTTCCAATTCTAATTCAACAGCTAGCAGTCTAGTATCGGTGTTAACTGCCTCTGCGTTTAGTGGGCCACCGGGAGCATGAGTTAACTGTTCTTTCAGTTGTTTAACCTCTTCGGCATTTCGGCAGAATTTACAGCTCGCTATTTTGCACTCTTCGTTTGGAGGCATATTACGCGTTTGCCTAGAAGAGAAACCACCAAACATTAGTTCGGGAGTGTACGATTGGCGGCAAGTTACACATTCTTGTTTTGCAGCAGGAGTCATCTTGGACTTGTTAAGTGAGCAGCTACAAACCGTGATCTTAAAAACAAAGTGCTATATTCTTTATCCTTGTAAAAAGTAGATTAGTGAATAATAAGTTTAACTAGGAGCGGGATGAGCTGATTTTTATTTCAAGACGACCTACAGATGATTTTTCGGGTGATTCATGTATGACCTCCAGTGATGAGTTTTTGCGGAAGATTATGTGAGTCCAACATGAGGTGAAAACTTAACTAAACTCAGGCTAAAATGAAATGATTTTTCCTAACTAAAAAACTATTATCATGCTGTTTTTAAAGGATACCAGAAAAGGTCTGAATTGTTTTTTTGAAACTTGTGTTATTTTACGTTCACTTTACAGTATTAATTTACAGTTACTTTACATTGACTGATGTCAGACGCCAATTGCATTTCTTTTTGTTCATTATTTGTTTTTTAACGCAATTGGTGTAAAATTTCTGAATTAAGATATGTATGCATTTTTTGTTACATTGATAAAATTGTTTTTGTATTTACAATGAAGAAGTAACTTGCATGATATATGCACAGTTGAAAATAAGTTGAGGTACTGCACGATTGCTGTGGAAGGTAACAGGTTGGTCCTTGCACAGGGAACCTGCAGGGAAGGGTAGACCTCCCGCTGAGGCGAGAGAGGAAAGCCATCTGCGGTGAGGGAGGGGAGCACTCTATTACACTCAGTTGCATCACTTCTAGCTTGTTTCCCGGAGAGACTAGACTGTTTGCTTGGTATATTTTTCAATATCGAATTCAAACAGTTTAATGATGATGATAAATATGAATGGGGTAATTAGTAGTATGTGCGTAAAACGTTGATACGTCTACGGGTACGAGTTAAAAAAAAACTTGTGAAATCTAACAAATCATGGCGTGCTGATCTCGAACGCTCCGAAACGGATCTAATTCGAAATTCACGGAGACAGATATCGACAGTTCTAAACGTATCTTTGCGTCGCGCGGTTGCGACGTAAAGTTACTTCCTACGCGGGATTGATTAAGAGGTAACACAAGCAAAGCAGATCAATCATTGCAGCTCCCTTCTGCTGATTAAAAATGGTTTTACTTGACACACTGAAAAGAGCTTTGTCGGTGCGGTAGTCTATTCCGCCTACCTCAAGCCAATGGGTTCGCGATTCCCACCCCACCGTCGCTCTATCAGCACATAGGTCGAAAATATAGGGAGGATAGGAAAAACTTAGATGCTACAGCCTAGCGTGGAGGAATCTGGCGACCCTACGAGGGTCATGTAATTGCCTACCTAAGCCTTGCCGGAGAGAGTTTACTGCCCTGGCGCGAGGAGCTACACACGTGCGTCCACGAAGGTTGGAGCGGGAGAGGCTGGCTTCTGAAGCCGTGTTAGGTTTCCTTGAAGAGATGGTTTCTCTCAAGATGACATGTTAAACTTGCTTTGATCAATCTTTCCAGGTTTTGCCGAAAACAGATGTGAGACTGGTTGGTCTATAGTTTCCTGGCTCTAGCCTACTACTCTTCTTGAATATGACAGTGATGTTTGTTTTTTTCCGAATTTTCTGGACAAATTCCGGAAGTCAAAGATCTGTTCAAGATCTCTGTCGGTGGAACACTCAAGATTTTGGAGAGGCTCCTTATCATTCTCGGATGCAAGTCATCTGGTCCTGTAATATCAGTTTGATGAGTTGTTCATCTACTTCACCACCGAGGAAGTGAATATTTTCCTACGGTTGTACTTTACTAGGTAGTTCAACTTATGGAATATTATTAATATTCTGATCTGTGAAGAAGGTTTCAAAGTAATCGTTGAGTATGCTTATAATTGATGATTTCATTTTTGAAATTAATAAATAAAAGCACGTGTCTTATCCAATCGAATTTAAAAAGACCTAGTCAATGCATACATATTTTATGGATGCTAAATTTGCTTAAATAAGGTGATATTGTTTCTTCATTCTACTTCTGACAAGAAGAAAGGTCCAGCACAGTGGATCGATCATGTTCCAGAGCATCGTCTGTTATGTGTATTGTTAACCGCATCTGGTTTATAATAGTTAGAAATGAAGTTTGAATTACAAAAAACTTCCTCAAGGGGTATAGCATAATTCACAAAGCTACCGTCGCAATTAATATCCAGACGGTTGACACGCTGATATATCGACGTGGAACTCTGCACATCTTACTGTTATTTAATTTGAATCACAAATTACTGAACGACGTTTTGAAGAATCACCCCCACATAAGCCGTGGGGGTCAGTGGGCGCGATTTCGGAAAAAAAAACGAAACGGAAAAGACGACAAAGAGCTCTGCGTATGATTTTGTTCTTGTATTTAGGTCATGAAGAACAAGACCTGAATGAGAGACGAAACGTTGCCATGGTCAAAACACGATGTGGACACAACTAATCGCTGTTCCGTAAGAGCCGAAGTGGATCTTTGCATAAAGGGCTGTTCTTTAGTTTGAGGTAATCAGTGTTGGAA
This sequence comes from Gammarus roeselii, assembly GCA_016164225.1. Lineage (NCBI taxonomy): Eukaryota > Metazoa > Arthropoda > Malacostraca > Amphipoda > Gammaridae > Gammarus > Gammarus roeselii. The sequence continues at coordinate 7,382 of SDVV010038227.1, forward strand.
TACATGCATAATTGGCGAAGCCTTAGCATTTCGATCACTGTTTTTCACTAAACGAAACAAAACACGAAAATTAAAAAGAAGCCGACGTATGGTTCTGGTCTGCCCTTTGAGCAATGAATAGTCTTATTTCATGCATTAGTGGAGAAATATTTGCATTTTGAAAATCCACACTTGAATGAAGCATAAAGAGGAACACCTGGAATTCTGGCAAAGTTCAGAGCTTGATTGTGAAAAAAAAACGAAACGATTGACTGAAAAAGCCAACGTGGAGCTCCGCGTACAAATCTGTTCCTTAATTTAGGTCATGAAATGTCAAAATAAATCCGTTAGTGAAAAGGCCTTAGCATTTTGACCTGCTTCTTTTAAAAGGTAAAAAGAGCTGTGTTGAAAGTTAGAAAAAAACAGTTCAGAGCTCGATTTAAGGAAACACGAAACAATTTTCCGGAAATGTCAATGGGGAGCTCTGCGTACGGTGATGTTCCTTGCCATAAGCAATGAATTGTTAATCCATGCATCATTGACCTTACCATTAGCAATGAATTGTTAATCCATGCATTATTGACGACGCTCTAGCATCTTGGAAACCCTCTCGCTCGAGCCCTACAGAATCAGGGACGAAATCCTTTCGAATGATACGGGACATATCATTCAACAGAAAAAAACGGCAGTGAATGAACAATATTTCTCCCTAGCTAAGGCTGAAGGAAATAATGAAATATATTTGAGAGGAATGACAGGAAATATTATTAGAGCATTTATGATAGACTATTTCAATTTTGAAGTACTCATTTAATGCTGGATTGTGTGGAGGATTGGATTGACAGTTCTGTTTATTAATTCAGGCCACCAAAAGTCAAAATCCATCCGTATGTGACGAAGAGTAGAACCTGAAATAGGCTGGTCCCATGAGCCGTGTCGAACACCAAAAAAACAGTTCAGAGCTCTATTTAAGGAAACACGGATCAATTTTTAAAAAATGTCGACGTGGAGCTCTGCGTACGAAAGCTATCAATTGTCAAAAACCATGCATCATCGATGACGCTTTAGCATTTTGGAAAGCCTCTTGAACGAACCTTACAGACGGACAAACGAGCCCTACAGACGGGCAAACGAGCTCTACAAACGGACAAACGAGCCTTACAGACGGACAAACGAGCCTTACAGACGGACAAACGAGCCTTACAGACGGACAAACAAGCCTTACAGACGGACAAACGAGCCTTACAGACGAACAAACGAGCCTTACAGACGGACTGACAGAACGAAACTACACTTCTTTCGATTCAAGGAGCAATACTAATTTCGAAGGATGCATGATAAATCGTCCCGCTCAAAAAACGGGACTGTGTGAAGAATATTTTTTTCATTGCTGGAGCGGGGGGACATAATGAAATACGTTCGAGAGGAATTAAGGAAATAGTGTATTAACATTCATGACAGAATATTTAAATTTTGCAGTATTAATTTAATGCTGGACATTGTGATCTGGATATGTTTTGTTTGCTTGTCTTGAAATAAATCATACTCCATAAGCTGATTAAGTTAAAAATATATTTCATACAGGAGTCTAACAGGAAAAAACAGGGCAGTTTGAAAATACATGAAAAATTTAGTGGAAAATTTCCCATGACAGCAAATTTTACTGTATTGCAATTTGTGAAACGATGCCGTCTCAAGTTTTAAATTTCATTTCGGCAACTTTCTTGGATCAATAATCATAGAACCGTCTAAAAGAGAACATTATGTTAGTTGGATAAATCATATTTTCTGAAGAAACATAGGAATCTCAACATAAGGTTTCTGCAGATGATCATCAATTCAAACGAATACAGACAAACCAATGATGATACAATGAATGATCCCTACTACAGCCATAGTTCATCTCAACTAAAAGCAACTTGACATATAAAATGTAAATTAGGAAAAAATATTTCAGGAATCTTTTTTCCGTAATCGGCCTATGCCGGATACAATAGACAAAGTGAATACGATCAATAGGAGGTCCGTATTCTATCTAAAAAAAATGTACTGGCCTCACCTGTACCTGCAGTAGCGAGATAAACTTTGTTCAGGGCTAATCTCTACCGAAGAAACAAGTACAATTTCAAAAGATAAATACACTTGATAGGAAATTTTGTTCCAGTATTTGGCTCAGAATGTACCTGGTGGCTGCGGAATTTCTCCTAATCAAGTTCATTATTACCTCCAAAGGTATAGGGAAAAATTACTATTGAAGGTTTGTTAAAATTGAAATCTTTGACAAATGTTCCTACCCTACTTTACATTGTGACATAAAACCAAGTCGCAGAGCAGGTATCGAAATACATTGAATGATACCTCGTCTTCCAGGGCAGAAGTACAACTGGTCTTACACCAGAGCGTAAGAAAGTCACATACTTAATTGAACTCGTGGTTAATTCACCAGCCTGCCAAGCTCAAGAAGTCCATAAGCCAATCAAACTATAAGATTCATAGGCTTGCATAAGTTATTCGAACTCAACGAAGTACTGCGGGTAGTACTCTTCACTGTCGTACTTCACAAACACCGTTGGATCCCACAAGGCATAAGTTAATCGAACTCGACGAAGTACTGCGGGTAGTACTCTTCACTGTTGTACTTCACAAACACCGTTGGATTCCACAAGGCATCGACTGTTGTGTCGTATAGAAATCCATGCCTGAAAAAATCAATCATACATGTTAAAAATAGAGAAACATTCCCTCAAATTTAGATAGTAGTTGTATACAATGCACAAATATTATTTTCCAAACTATTTTTTCGATATTCATTATGTTGCTCAAAATTAATCACACCAATACAGCTCTGCAACTTGTAGCTACATTAATCGAAATGAATTTTAGTTTCAATCAGGTTTCTTCCAAATATATTCGTGAACGAAGTATTGCTTTTTGAAATAGAAGACGAAACTGCAATGTTGCGACTTCTCTTGCGTCGGTCCCGAGGAGAAATTGGGCTTGAACTTCGAGTTTGTATACCCTGTGACGGCACGACCACTGCCGGTGCCAAACGTTCTGGTCGCAATTTGCGCCATATTCGGTTTAGTTGAACCTGAGCAGCTCTGAGCTACAGACCTAAGGTACAGGGCAATATAGGGTGTAGTTCAACCTGAGCAGCTCTGAGCTACAGACCTAAGGTACGGGTCACTCTAGGACGTAGTTCAACCTGAGCAGCTCTGAGCTACAGACCTAAGGTAAGGGGCACTATAGGGTGTAGTTCAACCTGAGTAGCTCTGAGCTACAGGCCTAAGGTACGGGTCACTCTAGGACGTAGTTCAACCTGAGCAGCTCTGAGCTACAGGCCTAAGGTACAGGGCACTATAGGGTGTAGTTCAACCTGAGCAGCTCTGAGCTACA
>SDVV010038228.1:0-10756 GCA_016164225.1 Gammarus roeselii
GTTCTCTTGTTAGTATTCATTGTGTTTTACCTACGATTGGAATTCTATGCTCCCAACGGTAGTTGGTCAGTGGTCTTCTACGTCATCTTGAATGCAACTATGTAATAAGTTGATGTAGGAGGCGAATAGATGCTCTGTAGTTGTGGTACTGCAAAAAATAATCGTGGTTGTATGCGTGCACATGCAACCCGAGTGGGAAATCTGGCCCTATATAAAACAAGATGAGTTTCTAGCTCATCTACTCTGTTAGCAAAGTACGTGTGGGCTCATTTGTAGCCCGGTGTGCTGTAACGGCATGCGGTATGGGCGCACCCCGCGGTACTTCCGCAATACCAGTCCCCCCCTTCAGTTAGTCGTTTTCTCTTCACCCTCATCATAATGTGTAAAACTACACATTCACATCGTAGCTATTTTCTGATCCCTCTAATTTTGTTTCATGCCTAATTATAGTAAGGTATGGAATGATCACAATCATCTGAGGTAAAACTCTGCAATGAATGCCTCTCAGATATTTCCAACGAGATATGTGGTTCACAAATCGAGATCAAGGAAAACTTTGTGATTACAGGCCCCTGTTACTCGTTGTTCCACAGGACAACGAATCATTACGGCGCCCGTGCGATTTTACTCGGGACAAGGAGTCATTTCAGGCGTCCCGCGGCGACAACGCCAGCTGTCGGGAGCCGACAATAATTTTCCTTTTCTTGTTCAAACAATCACTAGACCGGTAACATATGAGAAAAGGGCAACCCATCCATATGACATCATGCAAACATTAATTTTATTGACCGAGGGAAACAGGGAATTTATTGCTTGATATGTCGGGAAGCCGGATTATCAATTATGTATCAGTTGTTAATGATATTCAAAGGATAAGTTTGAGTACAGTGTCCAGTCTCTTTCCACATACATTCATGTAAATGCTACGGAAACGACTACGCTGCGACCGGTGCAACGAGTAAGTTCATTCACCCCAGAGTAAACCCCATCAATTTAGCACACTCAAAGTCATTGCATTGCATAAAAATACCTCCAGAATTTGTCGATCAGGAAATAATGGTAATTCTATTCTCCTGAAGTTGTGCTTAATCTGTTGTTAAACTCACAAGAATATTGCTCGAAGAAATTCCTGCAAGCCTACTGAATGTTGTCTGTAAAATTAAATTATGAATAGATTATTTGCCATGACCTTTAGAATTTTGAAAAATCGTCTAATTGAAATCGTTCGTAATTTAGCTGTCTGATTTCGTTATATCATATTGTCATCTCTAATGGCTTAATTACAAATGGCAATATTAAACTAAAGAAGTACATTTTTGATGTAGTGGAAGCGATGCACACAATATAATATATAGTTGGGCAAGAGAACAATTTTAACTGAACCTACTGTTACAGGAAAAAAAATTGTCTACGCCTACCTAATGAGATAAATGACCCACTACGGAGACTAATCTTACCCTACAAATATAATGTTCTTAAAAGAATTAGGAAGCTGCCACGGCAACCTGCCGTTGAACATTTATAACTAGTTATAAATTTACTTGGAAAAAATGACCATTTCTTCCATCAACAGCTTGAGTATTACAATGCAGTTATTACATCATGCAATTGTTCAACAAACTGATAAGTGTCTGGAATATTTTCGGAAATGTAATATACTATTTACGTTTTTAACTGTGGGTCGACGGTGTACGGAGGACAGTTTTGAGAGCAAGGAATATTTTGCTTGAATTATTAAGTGAGAGGCCCAGGAGGACATGGTGGTGATGGAAGTAGGAAATACCCGTTAGTTAGACAGTGTTGAGGTTAAGTTCCTTTTACTGAGGGCAGCAACATTATTAAAATGTTGGTGAAGTTATTAACTGTGTGCATTGTGTCGGGCGTGCTGCCTCAAATGTTGGTGAAGTTATTAACTGTGTGCAGTGTGTCGGGCGGGCTGCCTCAAATGTTGGTGAAGTTATTAACTGCGTGCATTGTGTCGGGCGTGCTGCCTCAAATGTTGGTGAAGTTATTAACTGCGTGCATTGTGTCGGGCGTGCTGCCAGCTGAGTGCTGCAATGAAGGTTATTAAAATTGAGCCCGCAATATTGTTCCTTCAAAACGCGTTTAGGTCCGAGTTCACTAGACCGGAGGGGGGACGTGAATAGAAGATGAGTTTATATTTTAGTTTATTTATTAAAGATGATCTATTCAAGTGGCAAAAGCAGTCCACAACGGCCACATGAGCATGAGTCCTGAATTGAACTCATGTTATATTCATCACCGATGAAAAAAAAAATCAGATTTTAGTTTCTGAGTGTTATACATCCGTGGAAGCAGTAACCTGACAAGAGATACTATGAAAATTTCCGTTACCGTTGAACACTAGAGATGGTATACGGAACATGGAATGTGGATAGTTTGCTTGGTCACCACTGCGCTGGCGGGCTGTGAAGCTTGCCGTGTTCGATGTTGAAGCAGTGCTGATGTGGGCGTCTAGTATTGAGACGTCGGAACTGCGAATGACTGGCGAATTTAGGCCAGTCTTTGCCCCGTGTCTTTGCCCCGTGTCTTTGCCCCGTGCTGCGGGTTTGGTACCAGGTTGTGATACATACTCTAGGCTTGATCATTGGTAGAGTCTATACTTTTGTGGCCTTACTCGCTGTGCAGTTCACCTCGCGTAAATACTAATATACGATTGCTGCATCAATCATTGTACCAGTTTTGAGATATTACTAGTATTGGACGTCTAGAGGTATCCGGTACTCAACTTGATTGAGATGACTGGCTAGTGGTCGACTACACTGGTTCTGGATGGTGCAGTGCTGTTACTGTGGCAGAGTATCCGAATAACGACTAGGGGAGATGATGTTGCCTGGAAAGTAGCAGCCCGAAATATACATGTGGGTAAACGACACGCCATACCAATATTCTAACACAACTTAATATTTGAGAAACATAATTAATCGTTACTAGGAGGATAAATTTAATGTTCTTAATATCCTAGGAATAATGTGAGGGTGATTACAGATTAGGACATCGTATGGACGAGACCTTACAGAGCAGTGCTCTCATTGTACGGTGAATAGCATTTATAGGTTGGTTTCAGTATTTATATAGGATTGAACTGGTTTGTTGAAAGACTTAGGAGTAAAATTGGTGATTCACGGTAGGGTATTAGTTTAGGTTTACTTCAGTTTATGGGTCGCAAGGCTGGTAATGTATATGGGTTACAGGTTTCGTTAGGTTATTGTCGTTGGATACTGGGTAGGATTGTTTGTAAGGATTTGGAAGGATATCTTATGTTTCTTGCTTATGCTGTAGGTTTAGTCGTACGCAGGTTGCAATGTTTTAAAATATTGTTAGAATATTGTGTTGATGTAGTTTTTTTGTGCTGTTTGTTAAAAGAAAAATGGTGATCCGCAGAGCCATTAGTGCATTGGATATGTTACAAGATTGGAAATGGATAGCGGTATCTCGTCTTGTTTCCTGCATACTTTATATTCTGCTTTATGGCCCATAAAATATTCCGTCTGAAATTAAGTTTTCAGCTTCATAAGGTGATCCATTGGTTTCTGTCTCTCAGGGAGATGTTTTGACAAACATCATTCTGGATGTAGATCCTTTCTTGCAGAGATTTGAGTTTGTGGGCAGATATCATAATGTTGTTTCGGTCCTGTTCTGAGTTCTATGTCGCAATAATGGGGTGGGCAGTATGGGACCGGACCCTCTGGTTGTGGCACCGCTCACCAACGCGGAAAGGGTAAATAGAGCTGCAGCGTGCTCCAGTGTGCTTAATAATTTTATCAACAGTAACTCGCGACTGATCAACTTTTCACCATCGCTTTCTTTAAGGTTAATCATCCTGTTATATTTGCTTCGACTTCTTTTGTCAAGTATGTCAACTTTCTTCTTGAACACACCATAGTCTTTTTCAATGCCCTGGAAGCGTTTCAGTACATTTAATTGAGATCCAGATTTTTTAAATCAGCTATCCATTTGCACAAATGTTTAGGAGAGGCTTTTATTTTCCTTTGTTCATGAATGTGATCGATCATTCACTTTCTGCAATGCAATAAATGCAGTTTTTAGCCGATTTATAATTTCCAAATCGATAATGCAGTTGGAATTTCTTCCTGACTTGGTCATGACTACGGTGTGAGAATTCATTTACTGTGACTGTTAATGAGCTGAAGAAGAGCAGGGTAACAATGAGCTTGAGGCTTGGAATGGGGGCCTAATGAGGCACGGAGCACAGAACGTCTGTTCGAGCCCTTTTGAGAGGCATAGAAGCAAATTTTCCCTCCTACACTGTTTGAGTACACGGGGCCTGCTTAGCCTATCACAAACACATAAACCCTGGTTTACCATAAGCCGGTTTACCATATGCCATGTATAATATTTAGCACAGCAAATGACATGGCCTGCTCTATCAATATGAAGTAGAGAGAGAAACTAGCCACACAATCTTATCCCTCGACTGTAAGTCGTGGACAGCACGATTGCATTTGTTACACTCGATTATCAAGCCTCATAGCTACTATGGTTGTGTGTCTCAGCACATGAGCAACAATCAAATACCTCATAGCAATATGCGCAACAACGATCGACATCAACTGTTGTTTACAGAGGGGTGCACAACACAATTGATGCTCAAAACAGTAACGATCAAGCCCTGAAACAGTTGCCTATAACCTCTAACTAATCGACTCAACGTATCTTCCTATTGAAATCAAAAGTTGGCATGCTATTCTAATACTAGGCATTGCTATCATACTAATATACGCCTGGTCAGCAAAGAAACAATAAGTAAACGGAAATGGGGTTTATCATAAGTTATTTTATGCCAGGGCCTTTAATCTGCCTTCGGTGATGATGAATATTAACCCTAGACCGGAGAATGATATGGTATCCTGCAGAAGCGCACAACTCTACTACAGACTTTTCCTTCGTCTAAAATGTTCCTTTGATAACGCTGCCCTGTTAGAATGCAATAAAGATCCTACAACAAAATACAAGTACCTACACACGCATGCATGTATAGAGTCTGAGTCTGGAGGTCTCTCTGGGGGCGACAACGAGATGGTCACTGTTTTTGACATCAAACATCTAAAAGTAACAAAATTAGGCCAAGTCTGACCAACATACCAACAAGAGACCAAAATGCAGCGTTGTCGCCTTGTCTCCCTTTTAACGCCTTTGCCCTGCCCCATCGTCGACACACGGTTAGTTCTGCGCTCATGCCATGCCCCACTGTTGCCATGCCATCCACTCAGAACCCATGTCATGCACCTCTTTCGTCGCCACGCCGCCCGCTCAGCGGTCGTTACAACGCCGGCTCGGTGTCCCTGCCCACGACAACTGTCTTTAAAGTGTCCGCTCGGTGTCTATTTCTGGGGGGGCATCTGAATGCCGTCTATCCAGGGTCCATGTCATGCTTCGCCATCACGACGCCTCCCGCTCTTGGCCAGGCAATCACTGCACCGCTGTAGCCATGCTACTCGCTCGGTGTCCATGCCATCCGCTCAGTCCCAGTTGAGAAAAGAGGTATACCATCCCAGGCGGCACTCCATTGGTCACCACGCTGACCTCGCTTTGCCAGCTGTGACTCAGGGCAACCCACACCCTCCTCCCGCGGATCAAGAGCCCGACGCACTCAATTCACTTTAATTGAATTGCAGCAACTGAAAAGGAGACCGAGGAGAAAGCACCGTGTAATAGAGGTCCTTCGAGATACGATGGCCGGTATTAAAGGGAACCAGGTTGAGCATTAGAGGAGAAGGCAGACTAAAAATAATAAAAAGGGGAAACATCTCAATTACGTTTAATCAGTTGAATCAATACAATCGAATACTTAACAATTACTAGGTTTGTTGGATATAATGAAAAATTCCAAGACCCTAAACAGTCGATACATTCAGCATATGAACACAAACCTTCGGGTAAAAATGAAGTATCAATTAAATTTTCCGACAAATTTGCTGTCAACACTTCAGGTACAAAGAACAGTATCAAGTTCCAGGAACTGGAACATCAACATTAGTTCCGAATAATTCTCAGTCATGTAATAATGCTCAAACATGTAATGATGTTCAGTCATGTTATAATGCTCAGTCAAGTAATAATGCTCAGTCATGTAATAATGCTCAGTCAAGTAATAATGCTCAGTCATGTAATAATGCTCAGTCTTGTAATAACGCTCAGTCATGTAATAATGCTCAGTCGTGTAACAATGTTCAGCTATGTAATAATGATCAGTCATGTAATAATGCTCAGTCATGTAATAATGCTCAGTCGTGTAATAATGCTCAGTCATGTAATAATGCTCAGTCGTGTAACAATGTTCAGCTATGTAATAATGATCAGTCATGTAATAATGTTCAGTCATGTAATAATGCTCAGTCATGTAATAATGCTCAGTCATGTATTGATGCTCGGTCATGTAAAAAAGCTCAAACATGTAATGATGTTCAGTCATGTTATAATGCTCAGTCAAGTAATAATGCTCAGTCATGATATAATTCTCAGTCCTGTAATAACGCTCAGTCGTGTAATAATTATCAGTCTTGTAATTATGCTCAGTCATGTAAAAATGCTCTGTCATGTAATAATTCTAACTCATGTATTGATGCTCGGTCATGTAATAAAGCTCAAACATGTAATAATGCTCAGTCGTGTAACAATGCTCTGTCGTGTAATAATGCTCAGTCGTGTAATGATGTTCTGTCATGTAATAATGCTCAGTCGTGTAATAATGCTCAGTCGTGTAATAATGTTCAGTCGTGTAATAATGCTCTGTCGTGTAATAATGCTCAGTCGTGTAACAATGCTCTGTCGTGTAATAATGCTCAGTCGTGTAACAATGCTCAGTCGTGTAACAATGCTCAGTCGTGTAACAATGCTCAGTCGTGTAATAATGCTCAGTCGTGTAACAATGCTCAGTCGTGTAACAATGCTCAGTCGTGTAATAATGCTCAGTCGTGTAATGATGTTCTGTCGTGTAATAATGCTCTGTCGTGTAATAATGCTCAGTCGTGTAATAATGTTCAGTCGTGTAATAATGCTCAGTCGTGTAATAATGCTCAGTCGTGTAATAATGCTCAGTCGTGTAATGATGTTCTGTCATGTAATAATGCTCAGTCGTGAAATAATGCTCAGTCGTGTAATAATGCTCAGTCGTGTAATGATGTTCTGTCATGTAATAATGCTCAGTCGTGTAATGATGTTCTGTCGTGTAATAATGCTCAGTCGTGTAATAATGCTCAGTCGTGTAATGATGTTCTGTCGTGGAATAATGCTCAGTCGTGTAATAATGCTCAGTCGTGTAATAATGCTCAGTCGTGTAATAATGCTCAGTCGTGTAATGATGTTCTGTCGTGGAATAATGCTCAGTCGTGTAATAATGCTCAGTCGTGTAATGATGTTCTGTCGTGGAATAATGCTCAGTCGTGTAACAATGTTCAGCTATGTAATAATGATCAGTCATGTAATAATGTTCTGTCGTGTAATAATGCTCAGTCGTGTAATGATTTTATGTCGTGTTAAAATGCTCAGTCATGTATCGATGTTGTCATGTCGTATTTATCACAATTTCGTGAAATTCTTCCCACTATTGAATCTATTTTTACATTCTAAACTACGTTGTTTAGTTCGACTCTTTCCAAAACGATAAAGAGGGAACAAATGTTATTTACGCAATAAGGTTTCAAATTATTCAAAACTTTTGTGTTAAATACTGATATCTTCAAATCTCAAAAAAAAATCATGTATCTCAATTAGTGGTAAAGATCACTTTGTAGTAATCGTAGATCATTTTTCTCGTTTATTGGAAACAAAAGAAAATGTTAATACAGATTCATGCAACTACAAAAAATCGACGTGAGAAGTATCATCAAGCATTCAGACACTCAGTCATGTAAAACATTTTGCTAGGCTTTGGTCCGTGACCTACGTATATGCTAGATTTGATCGCAAAATGAAATAATGCTGCATTATGTCATGTTTATTTTTTTTAATATATGAACGGTAAACATTCATGATTTTAGTGGCAAAATATGTGTTCAAAAATGCCAATTCTGACTTTGTCCATGCCATGGACCATGCCATGGACTGCACATATGATTTCTTATATAAATATGAGCTCAAAAATACCTGTTCTGCCTGTGGTAAATATACGCTGTCCAAAAAGTCGCTCCAAATGTTAGAAGATATCTAACATCACATTAATATTAACTGATTGAGCGTGTCAGTATTTGATTCACAAAAAATCGTACAGTTTCGATGATTCAACAAGTTAAAACCTAATGGACACAATTTGGGTCCACTAGAAGTTTCAAAAACAGTATTGGGCAAGTCAAACAGCAAAGCTCAAGATTAGAAAAAAATTGTTAATCGATTGAACTTAGAAACTATCTCATATATTAACAACTCGTCATCAAAAACTTCTTGAATTTAGTTTTGAATGATTCGTCAAAAGATGGTCCTAGTGAAAAAAGAGGAACTGAATTTAATTAATAGAAACATTGATGACGGGAATTTTCTCTCGACGCTAACTTTCACATGAAGTAACTTTATTCAGGAATTTGTCGTATTATATATTAGCTGAAGGATGAGCGTCTCAAAGAATCTAGAAAAAATATCATATCGATCATGCAAGGAGAAACGGAAAACTCAAGAAAGAGAATTGGTTGACATCATATAATTGCACCACGACAAGTAAAGGTAACTCGAAAAATTACTAGATTTTTTTGGATGAAGACACAAACAGGATTATTTTTGCTTACAGGATGTCATCCTCAAATGATGATAAATTGAATCAGATGATAGTTGCGAGAAAATAAAATAAAACAATCAGAGCACGGTGGTAGTTTGAGACAATGCATTATTCATAACGCCTTACTGGACCAGATCGATGTGGAGTACAAAGTTCAGATTATTGTCAAATGTGATACCAAGATTTTTGATCTGAGAAACTCATTCTAATATATTGATGTCGAACAAAACATTCGGCAGTCGGGTTATGTGGTGGAGTTGCAAGTATCAATCCCGCCTTACTTTCATGCGAGATGAGCCTGTCATCTACTAACCACATTGAAGGACGTAATAGAAAAAAAATCCATTTGAACAACAGCTTGGTCAAAGTTGTCAGACTGGTCATAAAAGACAGCATCATCGGCAAATAAAACACTCAACAATCCAATTTTTGACCTGTCGTTTTTATAAATAAAAAATGCGGGCCCATGACTTATTCCTAAGAAACTTTATCTGTTATTGGCAACATGTCAGATTAATGTCGTTGCAGGGTAGAACTGATCCTTTAGGGACAAACAACTATCAACTATTAAGCAAGCGCTTCCATGAACACTTTCATCTTGCCCCCTCGGTAACAAAATGTCCCTTCGACTGCATCAAATTCCTTCCCATGTCATGTAACAGTCTAAAGCTATAAGTATTATCAAAGATTGATTTTTACAGTTCAAGTACTTTATGGAAATTTGAGAAGGTTGTATCATCCTTGTACAGAAACCGAATTGTATATTAATCATCAGAGTATAAACAAGAGACATTTCCTTCAATCTAGTGTGGATTATCTTTTCAAACGATTTGTTAAAAATACACACATTATACGATAGTGGAACGTTCTGCTAGAGTCACCGGACTCAAGAACAAAGATTATCTCGGCACATTGGATAGTGTTGGGAGAGGAGAGGATATATCATCACTAATCATTTGTAAGAGTTATGTTGAATTTCATAACGATTATGAATTGTATTCTAAAATTCTGTAAGAAGTTCACTTATTTCATAATTATCAGTTTTGGACACTGGCTTTGCCTTGTATAGTAATAACCCTTCAAGGCAATTTTAAAACAAGTTCTGTTGCGCTTGATGTGAAAAACGAATAACGGTGGCTTGTCGAGTCTTGATCAGAGAGGGGATTACCATTAACATTAGGTGAGGGTATTCATTTTTTGCTCGTCGGCTCAACACTTCATTTAGTACAGAGCATGTTTTTTTCTTGAGTAATTACGTTATTTGAGTAGCTTATTATCATTATTCAACTGTTTACCCTTTTCAGCAATGGATATCCACGGATATCCTTTTTCTCAAACTAATTTACACTTTTCGATATGAAATAACTATCAAAATATCATCTACAGAGTTTACCCAACAGAAGCGTGAAGCATCACAATTGTTTTTGGTGTGTACACATTCATTTTACCAGTGTACAAACGCAAACTTTTTCCAACAAGATCGTCTGCACAGTAATTATCATCAAACGGTCTAGATAAGCGACATGAATAATTACAGACGTTCTGAAACTGACACAATTAATACCAAAGAAAGTGATCCGGCAAATCGTAGGCATCAACACCCGAAAATCGGCAATCGATTGTAGAAAAGTAATACTAAATTTCATCATGCCAAGAAAACCTAGTAGTTGTGTTATTAGGAACCAGGCTAAAGGTTGACTATTCTTTGAAAGAAGTCATATCCTGCAAACTTGGAAATTCATCTGCTTGTGGAGGTTCAAGTGGAATGGATTGTATGGAGGAAATCACGACAAAAAAAATATTTTTATAGACGGAGAAACTCGTAGATATAACTTAATTGAAAGTTTCACTGAAGTTTTGAATGCGAGTACGCGGTGGTCTGTATAAACATAGTGCGTGAGCTGAGAAAGTATGTTTATCAATCAATTATTAAGCCATCTGCATGAGAATTTGTTGGAGTTGATTTGGAATGAAGATTTTCAATCTAAATTGAAAATGAAATCT
>SDVV010038229.1:0-10756 GCA_016164225.1 Gammarus roeselii
TGCGATGCGATGCGATGCGATGCGATGCGATGCGATGCGATGCGATGCGATGCGATGCGATGCGATGCGATGCGGTGCGGTGCGGTGCGGTGCGGTGCGGTGCGGTGCGATGCGATGCGATGCGATGCGATGCGATGCGATGCGATGCGATGCGATGCGATGCGATGCGATGCGATGCGATGCGATGCGATGCGATGTGATGAGATGTGATGTGATGTGATGTGATGTGATGTGATGTGATGTGATGTGATGTGATGTGATGTGATGTGATTGATGTGGTGTGATGTGATGTGATGTGATGTGATGTGATGTGATGTGATGTGATTGATGTGGTGTGATGCGATATGATCAAGTGATATGGTCCTGTGAAGTCACGTGACCCGCTTAAGTAATGGCAATGGATGGAGCCAAAAACAGGATTTGATACACGAGATATTTTCATGTCACTACCATGACTCCATGAACCTGAAGATTTAAGAGGCAAGAGCGTAAGAATAAATGCTTGGTGCATTCTAGGTAGTTTTTGTTGTAGTGCTTCGTAGCTCACAGCTGATGGGTCCCTGCCAACACCCGCCTCCTGGCCTCAGAGTCTCTTGTCTGAACTAACAGGAGCATCTCACTATCAAAAGGATTGTACATCCACCAAGATGCTTGATAGATTCCTAAATTGACTGCGTTAGTGTGTTGCAGGTAAAGCTGGTATGAATATTTACATAGTCAATAATTATTTGTTTAGTTAATCTCTTCTTAAAAAGACATTGTTTCCCCCAAACACTCTGAAACATTTTTTTCGCATCACTTATACTAAAATGCTTTTCACATTTCCACTTACAATGTCACTTGGATTAAATTGTTGCCGTCAATTCATCTTTGACTTCTAATTTACAGCGGAATTTGTTATGCCGTCATTGAATTCTTGGTTCGACGACGGGAATAATTTTTCATTCAAACGAGTTTGACGGTAAGTGCGGGCCAATGCATTACTAACACTAATTACTAACACTAATTACTAACACTAATACTAGCACTAATTATTAACACTAATTACTAACACTAATTACTAACACTAATTACTAACACTAATTACTAACAATAATTACTATCAATAATTACTAACAATAGTTATTAACACTAATTACTAACACTACTTACTAGCACTAATTACTAACACTAATTACAAACACTAACTAGTAACACTAATTACTAATACTAATTACTAACACTAATTACTAACGCTAATTACTAACACTAATTAGTGACACTAATTACTAAAACTAATTACAAACACTAACTAGTAACACTAATTACTAACACTAATTACTAACACTAATTACTAACACTAATTTGATCAATAATGAACTTACTCTTTTCCTGGTCTTCAAACATTATTTCCCTCCTCCCTGCCCATCCCCAATAAGCCCAACCTGTTCCATCAATCCCATGACAACAGCTCGATCTGTCTCATGCACAAAGGACTCCTTGCCTACCATTCTCAGAGTTTGGATAACGAAGTTATGAAGATGAAAAGCGTCAGCGTCCTCTGGGTCCTCTGAAGGATAAATATAGCATCCTTTGACCTCACTCACCCCTCCCTCCTCCACATCTGCCTGTAATAATAATCCTTCAGGATCTGCCCATTGATGACGTCCGGGCGGTTCAATGTCGGTGATTCCATAGAAGACGACTTATAACTATATTTTGAGATCCACTGAAGATATTGGTAGAATAAGACACTTTATTGATAACCCAGAATAGAATGTCTACATAGATAACCGACCAAGCATTATCAGCATTTTACATGATATTCTTACCATGTTCCTTCTTATGACTGGTTGTAGAATGGTGCGCAATAAGTTTTACATTCATCTTCAGATACAAATGCAAGGCATTCAGTCTCAATGAATTCTAAGTCAGTTTTTTCTTGTTGCCATCGCCTCTACCGCCTCCTACATGTCTTCCTCAATAATGTACTCAACAATTTTATTCCCAGAACAGGCATCCGTGCATCACCCCCCACAGTTACAATGACAGCCTCACTGACATCCTCAACATGTAACAACTCCTCAAAATACTCAGCCTCTTCTTCCGTACATCATAACTCTCCAACAACAACTGGTCGTTGACATCATCCACTTCCTCTTCCATCCCCGTTTCCCTCTTTCTCATCATCTTAACCTATTTCCAGAATGACGTATTCTTCCCAAAATGATCGCACAACCGCCTGCAACCACTTCTCAAGATCTCCTTGGCGCTGCGGCTATTGTAACCTCATTGTTCCATCACTTGCTACCTACTCCCTACACCAGCCCGCAATGTGCACACCACACATATATCTCGAGCTATACAAAGTGAAAATATTTTGTGAATTTTAAATTATTTTCATTCATCTCTGCTGATTATTGACTTTCATGTCTAATTGATAGCATGCATTAAAATCCAATCAACATTTTTCCTTATTTTATTTTAATCAATTATAATTTTGCAATATAATAATTAAATTTTAATAAAAAGTTTGAGTGATGTTTTTTTTTTAAATTACGATTTCGTTTAATATATTGACGATGTCACTGCTGCCTTGGGACTTATAAACGCGCACTAATCAAGCATCTCATTAATTATGTTATCACGTCGCAAGCAGAGATAGTGCTATGTCGATGATACACACCCAACAGACACAACCTCCTCCTCTCCCTCATTTGTGCTGTCTGCATAAGGCTGAGTCGTAAGGAGTGAACAAGGTAGAAGAAAAGAAGGTTGGATATATTCAAGATGAAATGTATCAGTTGGATGTCCGGAGTGACGCAAACGGATTATGATCAGTGATGACGATTAGCATATACGAACCTAAATGATGAGCGAGCGAAGGGCAGAGCAGATCCAACAGATCTCAGGTGGTTCAAACATATGGAGTGGATGGATGAACAGATCTCAGGTGGTTCAAACATATGGAGTGGATGGATGAACAGATCACAGGTGGTTCAAACATATGGAGTGGGTGAATGCAACGATATTGGTGGAGAGGATGATGACCAAAGAGGTGAGTGGACATACAGTTAAAGGAAGGCCGAGGAATGAGTGAATGGATGGTGTAAAGAAGGACAGTGGAATCATCGTTGGAAAACACGGGCAAGGGACAAGCACGAGTACAGTAAGATGACTATGACTGGTTGATTCTGACGCGGTCTTGGAGGGATTTCCCGTTTATGCTGTCACGCATTAATAAAGTTTCCAATCTTTAATATTCGACCAGGTCGAATCTGATCACAGGATGACATATGATAAGAAGCTAGCTTAACCCATACAATTTATCAGGCAATATATAAGTACCATTAAATCCCATAAGCACTCCCCCTTCAACCTCCAATCTAAGATCTCGCGATAGGATAACATTGCTCTATGTTTCTTCACTAATCCGCCATACATAACCATAGTAACTACTGGTGAAGCTTTAGTCCTAACCTCGGGAAGACATTAGGGCAGCATCATAGACAGAAGTGCAGCATCATATTCAGTAGTGCAGCATCGTATACAGTAGTGTAGCATCATGGACAGTAGTGCAGCACCATAGACAGTAGTTCAGCATCATATACAGTAGTGCAGCATCAAAGACAGTAGTGCAGCATCATAGACAGTAGTGCAGCATCATATGCAGTAGTGCAGCATTATAGACAGTAGTGCAGCTTCATAGACAGTAGTGCAGAATCATAGACAGTAGAGCAGCATCGTAGACAGTCGTGCATCATCATAGACAGTAGTGCAACATCATAGACAGTAGTGCAGCATCATAGACAGTAATGCAGCATCATAGACAGTAGTGCAGCATCATAGACAGTAGTTCAGAATCATAACAATAAATGTTGAGGCTTGAATCTTGGGTTAGACAAGGCCTTAGGGCAGCATCGCAACATTGAATCTCATGGCTTCAGTCATAGTCCAGACTAAAAATTAGTACATCATCATAACAATGAATTAGCTTGTCGCAGAGAAGACGTTGGTGCTGCATTTTAACCACGTATCTTCGCGCTGTCGAGGGCGGTGCATATGACAGAGTCTTGTACCCTCAACGCTCTAATTGCTCTCATGCTGCTGTGTTGTGAGAGTCTTGTACCCTCAACGCTCTGCTCTCATGCTGCTCTGTGTTGTGAGAGTCTTGTACCCTCAACGCTCTAGTTGCTCTCATGCTGCTGTGTTGTGAGAGTCTTGTACCCTCAACGCTCTAGTTGCTCTCATGCTGCTGTGTTATGCGAGTCTTGTACACTCAACGCTTTGCTCACATGCTGCTCTGTGTTGTGAGAGTCTTGTACCCTCAACGCTCTGCTCTCATGCTGCTGTGTTGTGAGAGTCTTGTACCCTCAACGCTCTAGTTGCTCTCATGCTGCTGTGTTGTGCGAGTCTTGTACACTCAACGCTGTGCTCACATGCTGCTCTGTGTTGTGAGAGTCTTGTACCCTCAACGCTCTGCTCTCATGCTGCTGTGTTGTAAGAGTCTTGTACCCTCAACGCTCTAGTTGCTCTCATGCTGCTGTGTTGTGAGAGTCTTGTACCCTCAACGCTCTGCTCTCATGCTGCTCTGTGTTGTGAGAGTCTTGTACCCTCAACGCTCTAGTTGCTCTCATGCTGCTGTGTTGTGAGAGTCTTGTACCCTCAACGCTCTAGTTGCTCTCATGCTGCTGTGTTGTGAGAGTCTTGTACCCTCAACGCTCTAGTTGCTCTCAAGCTGCTGTGTTGTGCGAGTCTTGTACACTCAACGCTGTGCTCACATGCTGCTTTGTGTTGTGAGAGTCTTGTACACTCAACGCTCTAGCTGCTAACATGCTGCTCTGTGTTGTGAGAGTCTTGTACACTCAACGCTCTAGCTGCTCACATGATGCTCTGTGTTGTGAGAGTCTTGTACACTCAACGCTCTAGCTGCTCACATGATGCTCTGTGTTGTGAGAGTCTTGTACCCTCAACGCTCTAGTTGCTCTCAAGCTGCTGTGTTGTGAGAGTCTTGTACCCTCAACGCTCTAGTTGCTCTCAAGCTGCTGTGTTGTGCGAGTCTTGTACACTCATCGCTGTGCTCACATGCTGCTCTGTGTTGTGAGAGTCTTGTACACTCAACGCTCTAGCTGCTCACATGATGCTCTGTGTTGTGAGAGTCTTGTACCCTCAACGCTCTAGCTGCTCACATGATGCTCTGTGTTGTGAGAGTCTTGTACCCTCAACGCTCTGCTCTCATGCTTCTCTGTGACGTGGAAAACATTTCAAGGGCAAAATAAGCCTAGTACCAAAGCAGTACAATGTGACAAAATTTAAAAAAGTGAACTTTGTTTAAAGTTTGCTCAACATAATAATCGTTAGGCCTCGACTTATTTTGTGTTGTTGATGTTTTGTTTTGTCTCGGTGAACTTTGGGCAGCAACTGCAATTACGGGCCCGACTTGAGAGTAACTTTTGAGACAGTTGGACGCTAAAGTTGGAGGACATTTGGACTGAACAAGCAGTACAAGAAGCCCTTATTCAGTTGGGATTAGACTCATTTGGAAGGCCAACTGATTAGATGAGGCTCATTTGGAAGGTCAACTGATAGGATGAGGCTCATTTGGAAGGCCAACTGATTGGATGAGGCTCATTTGGAAGGCCAACTGATTGGATGAGGCTTGTTTGGAAGGCCAACTGACTGGATGAGGCTCATTTGGAAGGCCAACTGATTGGATGAGGCTCATTTGGAAGGCCAATTGATTGAATGAGGCTCATTTGGAAGGCCAACTGATTGGATGGGGCTCATTTGATAAGCCAACTGATTGGATGAGGCTTATTTGGAAGGCCAACTGACTGGATGAGGCTCATTTGGAAGACCAACAGATTGGATGAGGCTCATTTGGAAGGCCAACTGATTGGCTGGGGCTCATTTGATAGGCCAACTGATTGTATGAGGCTTGTTTGGAAGGCCAACTGATTGGATGAGGCTCATTTGGAAGGCCAACTGATTGGACGAGGCTCATTTGGAAGGCCAACTGATTGGATGGGGCTCATTTGATAGGCCAACTGATTGTATGAGGCTTATTTGGAAGGCCAACTGATTGGATGAGGCTCATTTGGAGGGCCAACTGATTGGATGAGGCTCATTTGGAAGGCCAACTGATTGGATGGGGCTCATTTGATAGGCCAACTGATTGGATGAGGCTTATTTGGAAGGCCAACTGATTGGATGAGGCTCATTTGGAAGGCCAACTGACTGGATGAGACTCATTTGAAAGGTCAACTGAATGGATGAGGCTCATATGAAAGGCCAACTGACTGGATGAGGCTCATTTGAGAGGCCAACTGACTGGATGAGGCTCATTCGGTGGGCCAACTGACTGGATGAGGCTCATTTGAAAGGCCAACTGACTGGATGAGACTCATTTGAAAGGTCAACTGACTGGATGAGGCTCATTTGAAAGGCCAACTGACTGGATGAGGCTCATTTTAAAGGCCAACTGACTGGATGAGGCTCATTCGATAAGCCAACTGACTGGATGAGGCTCATTTGAAAGGCCAACTGACTGAATGAGGCTCATTTGAAAGGCCAACTGACTGGATGAGGCTCATTTGAAAGGCCAACTGACTGGATGAGGCTCATTTGAAAGGCCAACTGACTGGATGAGGCTCATTTGAAAGGCCATCTGACTGGATGAGGCTCATTCGATAGACCAACTGACTGGATTAGGCTCCTTTGATAGACCAACTGACTGGATTAGGCTCCTTTGATAGACCAACTGACTGGATGATGGCAAGATGCACAAGACTTATCAGATTTAGGAACTTGGTTACGGTTACTTTTCTCATTGGTTCTTACGGCATAATTGATTGTAGGTGTTGCTGTCTGAGCAGCGTTGGCCGCCTGTACAGTCTGCTTTCATGTCCATCATCCGGGCTTCTCCAACATATTTATTTTATTGTTATCAGTTTCGTAATCGCTACGTCATGAACCAGATTTTATTTCTCAGTTCATGTTGGAAATGCCTTATAGTGTCTATATAAAGCGGTATGGGCAAGTCATTAGAGTACATCCCCAACTCTCTAACACCTCCTATCACTGGCAGCCTACCCCAAGCTACCTATCACTGGCAGCCTAACACAAGCTACCTATCACTAGCAGCCTACCACAAGCTACCTATCACTGGCAGCCTACCACAAGCTACCTATCACTGGCAGCCTACAACAAACTACCTATTACTGACAGCCTACTACAAGCTACCTATCACTGGCAGCCTACCACAAGCTACCTATCACTGGCAGCCTACCACAAGCTACCTGTCACTGGCAGCCTACCACAAGCTATCTAGCACTGGCAGCCTACCACAGCTACCTATCACTGGCAGCTAACCACAAGCTACCTATCACTGGCAGCCTACCACTAGCTACCTATCACTGGCAGCCCACCACAAGCTACCTATCACTGGCAGCCTACCACAAGCTACCTGTCACTGACAGCCTACCACAAGCTATCTAGCACTGGCAGCCTACCACAAGCTACCTATCACTGGCAGCCAACCACAAGCTACCTATTACTGGCAGCCTACCACAAGCTACCTATCACTGGCAGCCTACCACAAGCTACCTATCACAGGCAGCCTACCACACGCTACCTATCACTGGCAGCCTACCACGAGCTATCTAGCACTGGCAGCCTACCACAAGCTACCTATCACTGGCAGCATGTCTCGTCCATAATTTTCATATCTCCCCATTAATTTATGAGCGTTACTAATATTTCGTGATCAAGTAGGAATGATTCATCGCGCCCTGGGACGAGTACTTCTGACGCCCATCGCCCATCAAGTATTACCGATATAGGTAAAATTTACGTAATCAACTTTAACTGTTTGTGACAGGCGATAACTGCCAGTGACAGGCGTTAACGGAAGCTTCAAGCGGAAACTTTACGTATCAGGCGTTAACTGTTCGTCGCAGGCGTTAACTGGCGGTGGCAAGCATTAACTGACCGTAGCAGACGTTAACTGATCGAAGCATGCGGTAGATGACGATGACAAGCATTAACCAACCGTAGCAAGCGGCAACTGACCGTAGCAGGCGTTGTTAACAGACAGTGGCAGGCGTTGAATGACCGTGGAGGCGTTAAATGACAGTGACAGGTGTTAACTGACCGTGGCAGGCGTTGGCTGATGATGGCAAGCATTAACTGACCGTGCAGGCGTTAACTGACCGTGGCAGGCGTTGTTAACCGACCGTGGCAGGAGTTAACTAACTGTGGTAAGCGTTAACTGACCGTAGCAGACGTTAACTGACCGTGACAAGCGTTAACTGACCGTAGCAGGCGTCAACTGACCGTGACAGGCGTTAACTGACCGTGGCAGGCGTTAACTGACCGTGGCAGGCGTTGCTCACTGACCATGGTAAGCGTTATCTGACCGTGACAAGCGTTCACTGACTGTAGCAGGCGTCAACTGTCCGTAGCAGGCGTTAACTGACAGTGGCAGGCGTTGATAACTGACCGTAGCAGGCGTTAACTGACCGTAGCAGGCGTTGTTAACTGGCCGTAGCAGGCGTTAACTGACCGTTGCAGGCGTTGTGAGCTGGCCGAGTAACCGTCTCAATGAAAGCTTGGCGTCTCAAATGATTGGCTTAGTAATACTGACTGGTTCTGTCATTCCTTAATAATGGTAATCAACTCTGATCTAAATCCTGTTGCATACACGCAGCAAGGGTTTCCTCGAGAGTTTGGTCAGGCGCGAAGTTCACACTCACGGTGGACAACCGTACTGAAGACTGACACCTACACTTTGCCATAGTAACATTAAATATTCTACCGCGGTCTTTGCACGTGATCGAATTTATTATTCTTAAAATTGTGGGTTATGATATACGTTCAAGTGTCACCACTTTAAAAGAGAATATATAAAATGATATTTTGGTGCTTCAGTTTCAGTTTGCACAACTTACTTTGGAAATCAATCCATTCCTCCTATTAATACATTTTGGATTGATCAAATACACTTCGAATGAGAATTGATGATTTCATTCGCCTAATTCCAGCTGTCTTAACTGCATTCTCGGCAGCTGGAGCATATTCCCAACTGCATTCTTGGCAGCTGGAACCCATTCCCGTCTGCATTCCTGGCAGCTGGAACCCATTCCCATCTGCATTCTTGGAAGCTGGAGCCCATTTCCATCTGCATTATCGGCAGCTGGGAAACATTCTCATCAATCAGGGATATAAAAAAGTGTCAGTACAATAACTGAGCAAAACAGTAAGGGTCCAAGAAAACGTTTTGAAATTTATCAGGACTTTTTGATGTGTGGGAAAGGAATCCGTACATTATAAGGCAAAGAGTTCCGGCACTTGGAGGGCGCTGGGTTGACTCTATCAGCATTGAACCGAGTTAAATGAAACGAATAATGCGTTTGTCTTCTACTTGTGTCAGCGACCTGTTTTTTGTCAGCAAACTGTTTTTGTCAGCGAACTGTCACTGTCAGCAAACTGTCACTGTAATCGAGTTGCTACTGTCAGCAAACTGTTACTGTAATCGAGTTGTTATTGTCAGCAAACTGTTACTGTCGGCGAACTGTTACTGTCAGCAAACTGTTACTGCCAGCGGACTGTTACTGTCATTAAACTGTTACTGTCAGCAAACAGTTACTGTCAACGAACTGTTACTGTCAGCAAACTGTTACTGTATGTCAGCGAACTGTTACTGTCAGCAAACTGTTTCTGTATGCTCTCAGTTCCTGACCCTCATTCGAGATCAGAAGCGC
The DNA here is from genome assembly GCA_016164225.1 of Gammarus roeselii. Taxonomy (NCBI): domain Eukaryota; kingdom Metazoa; phylum Arthropoda; class Malacostraca; order Amphipoda; family Gammaridae; genus Gammarus; species Gammarus roeselii. The sequence goes on from SDVV010038229.1 coordinate 9,741, forward strand.
TACAAATAATGATATTCTTATTTTGCTATAAAGGGTCGATGTCGACAGAGCGCTTAGGAAAACATTCCCCGACAGCAAAAGTCGCATATTTTCTCGAAGAGAAAAGAGCAGTTGATTCCCATGAAATATTGATACTTTGAACGTGGAGCAGAGTGAAGCGGGAACTGCCGGTAGAGCTTTTTCAATCACGGGACCAACATTCTGAAACAACCTCACAACTGATCTCAAACATCTCAATCAAGCACGTCATTCAGGAACAGGCTTAATAAACATTTATCGTGAACCATCACATTGTCGTTTCTACCCTGTACTTAAATTTGCCTGATGCCAAGATACCGAGTATCAACTATAGAAGAGTAGGTAGTTTGACCATATCTTAACACAAATAAAAATTGTTTTTGCCAGGTACACAAAATGACATATTATCTATTTTGAAGCCACAACCACAGACATAAAGAAATAGCGGGCGTGTCATTCCGATTGATGGTGTGCATTATCTCTGCTGTCCATTTCGAATTTTATATATTGCGTCAGTATTCCATCGCTAGCTAGCTTTCCCATCTCCAATCAGTTAATCAGTTTTTTAGAAACAGTTTGTACTCATAGTACCCGTAGGAAGCTCATCTTTCAATTGCTGCTAATCACAATTGTCTCTGTTAGTTACCGAAGGTGTTAACTAGTCGACTATTTCGATGTTGCAATCGATTTATTATGTATACTGAGCGTGATCTGTCTTGTCGATGAATGGTACAGAGCCATTGTTTATTATATGTTACGATCTTTGTCATAGGAAGATACACGGTGCCTTGTCTCAGCCAGTAGGGGTACGCTCAGCTGACCTCTGCACTCTACTATTGTACTATTCGAACATTCACCCATTTTAATTGTGCTCCGGCGGTATAAATCGAAACTTCCAATCAAAAACTGTTGCTAATGACACATTGTTATTGTATTTGAAGTTATATGAATGTGTGTTCAGGTGCGTGTATGTGTATCTGGGCATATTCATAAATGTA
>SDVV010038230.1:0-10756 GCA_016164225.1 Gammarus roeselii
GCACCATGGGCCATCCTCACCCATGTGTACTTGTGAATATCTCGCTTCTTAAACAGACTGTTTCCGACCACCAGCTCCTGCTCCATACACAGACCTATCAGGTTTTCTCCACTGTCATTTCTACCGGGGACGCCATACCTTCCTATGACATTTTCCACCATTTCATCTCCAACTCTCGCCTATTTGAAGTAAAAATAATACTTGAGTAGGCTCTAGTAAATGTCATTTAATTGTTTCAAATGAGTTTGAAAATGTTTGCTAAAGGAAGTCCTCGATGAAATTTTGAAGGTTAGTTCGTAGCCGCGGTCATTCTGACATTGGTTTGAGTTGATTTGATCGTCAGTTCCACCAGAGCCTCAACGCGAGTCATAAAAGGCTCCCCGTAGTGCTCGATGATCATGGATTCCAGTAGGCTCGCACGCCTCAGTGTGCGAGAAAAAAAAGACAACGCTTTTAAAGTTAGAAAATTCTGAAAATTTAAGCAATGTCAGACGCACGCTGGGGCGCATAAGAAAAACGCTTAGACGAAACGGACTTCCGCTTCCAATTATTTAGAACTTCAAGAAGATTATGTATGCACGCTAGTGCGCACAGGTATCATCGTTGGGACTGGTACAAGGTTTACGGCTACACGGACAAAGTCAGCACCGACAGTAACGCAACACAATGTTTACAGCTACGCGGTCTAGTTAAGTAGAGGTTCAATTTAGTTATCCAGGTAAGATGAAGACTCAGACGAAATGGATCCCCGCCTCCCACATCTCAGAACTCCAAGAGTATTATGCACGTGCGCCAGTGTGCACAGATAGTATCGTCGAAATTGGTACAAGGTCTATAGCTTCACGGATTAGATCAACTCCAACCGCAACGCGTCACAAGGTTTATAGCATCGCAGTCCAGGTCAACCCCAGAAACTACATATGGTCCGTGCACGCGTGAGCGAGCACAGACTGAAGAAAAAACACATATTCACTAAATAACAAACAAACTCCTGCAGAAATTCACTAGCTTTGTATATTATACACGAAAAAATTGTGGATCGTGAAGAAAGTAGGGGCTGGTTCGTCACGGGTAAAAAAAACTGCTCGGAATATTGATTTCGCACTAATTGTTTAAGGGGATAGGGTGGGGAGGCAGAGGTCCCTTGGGTCCCAATTTAGCCCCACGAATCCCGGAGGGTAACCCAAGTCCCCCGGGTCCTCCCGAGCTCCCCGGGTTCCTCGAGACTCGTCTCAGCTCATCTCGGCTTGTCTCGAATCATTTCGGCCCGTCTCGGCTCGTCGCGACCAACTCGACTCACCTCAACATGTTTCGACTAATCTCAACGCACCTTGACCAGCCTCGACGCGACCTTTGCCCTCTGCGTCAGTAATCCGCGGACTGTAATAGTTAATTGTTCTACTCAAGCCTTTCACATACATACATTCTTCTGTGTATGGGTTTTACAGCGTGGGGAGAGGGAAGCAGAAGTGCCAGGGTTCAGAGGGGCCTCAAGAGGGTCCCAAAAGCCCCCGGAAGGGTCCAAGTGGGTCCCTTCCAAATCCTCCTGGCCTTCCAAGACCCCGGGTTCCCGAAACCCCCGGGTCCTCCGAGTCCCGCGGGTCCCATGAGTACCCCCCATTCCCGGGTCACCTAGCCTCAACCAGCCTCGGTTCGTCTCGCCTCATCGCCTCGCCAGGTGACTCGTCTCCATTCGCCTCAACCTGCCTCGACTCGCCTCGTTCCCTCCACGCACAGTGCTATTCAAGACTTTCACTCTCTAAGATCAACATCAACATTATTTCAACATTTAGCCATTGAAACGCCTAGCTGTGCTCGGACATTTATAAGGCGCCCGGGATAGCGCAAATTCTCCCACCGTAGGTTGAACTAGACTACCTTACACACCGCATAGTCCACCTAGGGCCCCTGCAGGCGTCTAACGATACATAATTATATAACTAATCCAAAATTGATCACCATTGAAAAAAGAGCACAGATAAATAATAGAGCCCAGGAAATAAGAAATTTAAAATACTAAAATAAAGTGTTAATGATCTATAAATGAATAATCATCCATCCACCCGAAGATCGTGATGGAGTAAATAAAGTTTACTATCTAGTGAATGATTTATTTCTCCATTGTACAGTAAATGCTTTATGAAGCGGAGACTGATACCATGTTATTCCCTGGCTCCCTCTCATTGGATGCAACTAAATTTCTAAATTTATGCTGCTGAATTTATGTCTTCGGGCTATTAAAGATTGAAAATAATCATGAGCTGTTTATGCACCTAAGCCCTCTCTCATAGCCGAGTGGGTGGAGAACAGTTCGCTATGTGGTTTCACTCGTCTTAAGCGTACCCCACTACAGAGTATGGAGGTATTGTTTAGCGTGACAAGAGGGTGGATGCGGTGTTTACTGTTATCTGGTGCTAAAACGTGAGGCGTGACTTGCTCGCAGACACCTTCATTCTATTGTGAAGCAATCAGACCTCAAGAGAGTTCAGGTACTGCTGGAGGTGTGCAGATGCGGTCTCGTGTGTTCGTTGTGTTGTGTGATTATTGTGAGGTCGTCCGCGTATGAACTAATGTAGGTGTTGGGTTCTGTTGGGACGGGCATGTCGTGTATGATGGCATTGAAATGGGAGGAGGAAAGCACAAAGCCCTTTGGGACACCATTGGGAAGTGACGGTTCGAGATGGCTTGTTATTGTAGACTGTGTGTACATGTCTGCCGGACAGGAAATCAGCAAGCCACTTCGCGGTCGTAAACGGAGACGTTTTCCTCCCTTCGCCTTTTCGTTTTCATGTTAGTGGACCTCCCTGCGTGGTCGAATGCGAGGTCAGCATCCATCGTGGTGTCCTCCTGTGCACCGGTGGGTTCATTGCTTGGGCCACTCACCTCTATTACGAGTGCGGTAGTGTTACTGCTTGGGAAGGGAATTGCGGTAGTTTTGTATGACACGTATTTCTGTTTGGTCCATGTGCTTTGGACAGTTGCGGTCGCCTGCCTCAAGGAGGTATTAACGGTGGCAGCATGTAGGTTGGGAGGCTTTGCAGTCCTTTTTGTCGTGCTGGCCGGCTCACTTATTTCAATGTTGAGGTATGTGCATCTTGCAGTATTTGATGCCGTAGTCGTATTCATGGCGTTTTTTGTCTACTGCAGGCTATGTAGCTACTGGGTAAGTTTTTGTTTCTCCTTGTTGACCGGGGAATACTATGTATGCATTTCGATGCGTCAGGTCATGGGGAGCAAGGTGATTTGGTTTGCGACGGAACTATTAGTTTCGTGATTAATCCAATGATTTCTGTGAGTGTCTCATAGCTATAATTGAAAAGCTGAAAGACACAATAATTAGAGTTTATAAGCCACCAAATTGTGGGTATGTACGTTTTGAAAATGCACTTGAAACTCTTCATACATATATGTCAAACATTGATCAGGCTGATTTCAAAATCATTCTCAGAAGGTACTAGTTTTTCATGTATCAGATGGCAAAACAATAATCAAACGGCAGCGCCTGGTAGTTATATGATCACAAAGGATATACCAGAGTTGTGACAAATTAGGCCAAAAACTATCAAAATTAGCAGACATACATTGTTACACAAAGTATCGACAAATCAAAATGAAATAAGAATACTTTGTTCATAGTGTTTGTAAATTCCTTAGTTCATCTTAAAAACCAAGAGATAAAAATGTACTTTCAGACCATAATGTGATTCAAATATGCCTAGGTGCTGACATATTGAGAAGGAACACGGAAAATATAATTTATTAAAAAAAATTTTTTTTAGGCAGTTGAACTTCTTCAGGGCAGAAAAAAAAAATATATATATACACAAATCATTGTCAATTATTGCTTGAAAACAACTCATCGATCAGGCAAACAGTGTGGAGAAAGGAAAAAATTACTGATGATCTCCTGTTATAAGTGTGTTCACAAAATGTGCAAGAGAATATATATATATATATTTTTAAACCTTGTTTTCATTTGCTTACGCTGACAAATTTTTAACCTCCAATACTAAAATTGGACTCTTAATAGGTGAATCTGGTCAACTGGTTGATGAAAATAAGGCAACGAGTGAATTGTTGTGTAAAAAATACAAAATAGCATTTATTATCCCAAAGGTTACATGGCAATACCCCGAGATCCCCTCAGAATTTAAATTTTTGGACCTTAACATCGACATCTCTGATATTAGAAAAGCTATCGGTAACACAAGCGCATTCGGGCCAGGCAACATCCCGGCTTTTCTATTCAAACAATGCAAGCAGGTACTGTCAAGACCACTACAATGTTGTGGCAGAAATTTTGTACACCTCTCACATCCTACAAACCATAAAACATGCCGAAATCTTTTTTCAAGCAAAAAGGGGTTGCCTAACAAGTCCATCAAATTATAAACCAATTTCTTTGACATCACACGTTTGTCAAATATTTGAAAGAGTGATGAAAGAACTGATTGTGAATTTTCTTTAAGAAAAAAGTTCAACGCCAAGCAACATGGTTTCAAAAGTAAAGACGGAAATTGACCCAACTACTGGAGCACTATGATGAAATAATCCATGCATTGTGTGGGTGTTGCGTTTGTATGGAGTTCGCGGACATTAGTTGACAGCGGTGCAGAGTTTCTATGTTAGCAGCCGAGCATGTGTCAGAGTGGGAAGCGAGGGGAGTGATTGGTTCACAATGAAAATGGGACTGAGACAAGGCTGTGTGACGTCTCCCTGGCTGTTCAATATCTATATGGATGGAGTGGTCAGGGAGGTGAATGCGAATGTGCTGGGTCGTGGCTTGGAGCTGATGGAAACGAATGGGCGGAGCTGGCAGCTGAGCCAGTTGCTATTTGCGGATGATACGGCCCTGGTTGCGGATCCAGAGGAGAAGCTATGTAGGCTAGTGTTTGAATTTGGTAGAGTGTGTGAGAGGGGGAAGCTTCGAGTGAACGTGGGTAAAAGTAAAGTAATGAGATGCTCGAGGACTGTCGATGCGAGCAGAATTAATGTCCTCCTAAATGGAGAGCTGTTGGAAGAAGTTCAGTGTTTCAAGTATCTGGGCTCACATGTGGAGAAAACTGAATTAGTGGAAACAGGTGAAGTTGCGAGTGAAGGAGGGGTGTGAAGTATTGGGTGCACTGAAGAGCGTGATGAGCTGCAGGACGTTTTGGATGGAAGCAAAGAGAGGGCTGTGTGAGGGTGTCGTTGTGCCAACTGTGCTGTAAGGAGCTGAGACTTAGGGGGTGAGAGCAGAGGAGAAAAGAAGGTTGAATATTTTCGAAATGAAATGTTTGAGGAGCATGGCTGGAGTGTCACTGAGAGACAGGTTCCCTAACGACGTGGTTCGCATCAGAACGGGGATGGTGAAGAAGTTAGAGGTCAGAGTTGATTCGCGTGTCCTGAGATGGTTAGAGCACATGGTGAGGATGGATGAAGGGAGGTTGGTGAAATGGGCGCTGAAGCCAGAGGCGAGTGGACGTAGGCCTAGAGGGAGACCAAAGTTTGGGTAGATGGATGGTGTGAAGCAGGCGTTAGGAAGGAGAGACGTGAGTGTGGAGGTAGGGAGAGAGCGCGCACTGGATAGGCGTGAGTGGAGAATGATAGTGAACGGGTTAGTTTTGACGCTGACCTGATGTGCTTTCCCGCCCTAGGCATATCGTTGAGAGACGGGATGGTCGTGGGCGGGGGAGGGGCCCGGTCATCATGACGCGGCAGGGGTAAACTAGTCACGCTGTCGGGCACTGTTTCCGACACTGACCTCAAACCGCACTCATGACCCGGAGGGTGTGTTGCGGGGTGTTCGGCCGGACCCTTTAGCACAAAAGGGCAATGTTGTGTGAGTGTGAGCGTATGAGAGTGTGAGGTGCGCCTTGCCATCGGTCACCCCCTTGCTGGGGGATTTCGGCCTCGTGTCTGTATTTGTATCTGTATGTGATGGGTCATACGTGGATGAGATTTACCTCAATTTTGCCAAGGCCTATGACAAAGTAGTTTACAGCAGACCGATATCCAAATAACGTAATGATGGTATCCTAGGAAAGGTTCATGAATGGTTCAGAACTTTATTCAAAGGCAGAACTCGAAGTGTGATAGTAAATAGGGAAACATCTCGACCAGCGAGTCATTTGTTGGGTACCATAAGGCACTGTGCTTGGCCCTCAGCTTTTTTTATGAGTAGCTAATGACCTAAGCAAAAACGGTACACATTCATCAGTCTCATGCTTTGCAGATGATACAGGAGTATTAGGCATAGTGAAGGATGCAAGAGATGTAGAAAATGTTCAAGCTGATCTGAAAGCAATCTTCTAATAGCCTGGTAAAAACAACAAGCAATTCAATGGATTCAAATTTGAATTAGTAGGATATGGAAAAATTCTAGCCTAAAAACGGGGCCTTTAGATCATTTCAGCAATAATGCAGCTATTCAAGAAAAAGAAAGCTTGCATGACTCAGGCGTAATAATGGACAATAATGCTTTACTCAATGGACCATTTGCTAAGGCTAAAGTAAGTGGCAGAAGACAGTGTTCCTGGGTAATGAGAACCTGTCTGTCAAGAAATAAAAGGATAATATGGAAAGTCTTGAAGCAGCTCAAAGATGCTCACCTCAAAAATTACAGAGGTAAAGAAAATGAATTCATACGAAAAATAGAATTACTTGAAGTTATATTCAATCCGAAGACGTTTTCAAGATTCATGGTCAAAAACGCTTGGAAAATTATTTAAGGCTACACGGTTAATGTAAATGAATTTTTTTTAACAAAAAAGACAATGAGAAATCAGACAAGGGTCGGCAGAATGTGCAATTTCAAAGTGCCAGAATGGACGGGCGGTAAAACGGAGCAAACCTTTGCATTTAACAATTATACATGCCGGGCACCTTGGCTATTCCATCAAATGCCACTGGAAATACGTAAAGTCAAACGTGTGCCGCAATTGTAAGACAAAGCAAACATCTTGAGGTTCAAAACCCGATTGGACAAGTACCTAAGCGGTGATACTGATGAACCTCAAATGAATGGATATGTGGAGACGACTCTCTAGTCCACCGCATCGCCGAGCTAGGATCTGACTGGCGATTGTGGCAGAAACATGCAAATGCTGATGCCACAGCAAGCGTGGAGAATGTCCCGGCAGCTGCGAGTCAGATGACAGCTACGCCAAGACCGTTTTTTTAAAGTGAAGTTCCTCCAAGTAAACGTGAATGTATTGCTAGAGCAACTTTCGTCTCTCCTTAATCCCTTGCTAAACCTGTAGTAAAAGCACGCAGGTCAGTAGTGGGGGTGTAGCAGGAAGTGTATGTAATTTGTTTGGTAGCGTTGCAGGACGGATGTAATTTCATAGTTCATAGTTAATTTGTTTGTCAAGCGAGAAATTTTTGTACAGTTTAGATTAGGGTGACAAAGCTTTCTAGTGCACATGAATTCAATCCCTGTTGGCGGACGGATTCCGGTTTAGCTCCTAGTTGTTGTGAGAGTGCGTTAATCATAATGAATGGATTCGTTGAGGAAACAATTTTGCTGGCACTTGTTTCTATGAGCGTTATTAGGAAGTGAGAGGGGAAAGCTGCTGATCTTTTCTATTAGGTGGAAGGGTCAGTCTGGGAGGAGTGCATCGAGACTATAGGCTCTCGTCGCCTGACATTGTGTTCCATCTGGAATTGAAGCTTTGTTTTTTGTTTTTGCAATTTTCGTGTCCCCTGGTGTGACCGTTTGTTTTGCAGTAAAAGCAGTGGGATTCTTTGGTTGGGCACTACTGGTCATCATCCCGTCTGTCATGATCGTCATGGAGGGGACAATCTCTGGTTGTGTGTCCGTATTTCAGGCATTCAAGATTATAGTAGTGACGAGGCTTTCTAGCGCGATAGAGCCATCGTCCTTCTGGCGCCGAAAGTCAAACAAGCAAAGTGTGCTGCATTAAATTGGTCGTTTTAGTTGCTTTTATTATGTTAGAGTTAGTTTTACTACTGCGTGAAGTCAATATCCTTTACGCGGCGTACGTCATAGATATGTACGGGTGCCACAGGAGGTACAGGAATTTCTAAGGTGCTGAGGCCATATGGTCGTAGCACTCCCCGGGTGGCAGCAGGGAGGATTAACTTGCTACGTACCCTGCTTCAGAGCGTCAAGGATTCCCAGTCGTCCTTACGGTACCGGGGCTATGGGTCCCAACATCTGCTGAGGGGGAAGGTGATGAAAAGACAGAACACGCGGAACCCATGAATGAGGTCTACACCCTGTGTAGGGAATTTTAAGCATTAGAATAACAAGCATGGAATGAAGAGGAGTCGTAGGAAAAGGTTGCATGAAAGAAAGAGCGCAACTTGGCTATGTTGGTCACGCAAAAACAGAACTGTTTGTGTGCTAGTGTATGTGCGCGAATCTGTAGGTGCGTGCGTGCATGAGCAACGACTTTTGGCAGAGTTGTTAAAAAGGCTTCGAGATAAGTTAAAGGAAATTTGAACTAAACATAGAACGCAAATAGGGTAAATAAAAGTTGAGCAAATTCAGGATGGTGGAAAAAATGAGAGATAGTGAAGGGTGAAGAAGAATAAAGACTGAAGGGAAACAAGGGTGTTCACCTCCTCGGTTGGGTTGTGACCCCGTGCGGCCAGTGAACCCAACAGATGCCTATGGAGGGAGTGTTAAGAAAAGATATGTCTATGCAGTTTGGTGGTGTGTGGCAGTTAAAGTTTAGCAGGAGGGCTGTGGTGGTGTTTTATATTCGTTGTGAATTATATTATTCTTGTTTCGGTCACACAATCCTCGTATTGGACGGGTCCAGTGATGAACTCATCAGCATGCTCCTCCAGAGCATTCTCTAATTAAATCAAGCCAGAAATCTCAAGAGAAAGTTGGATGTAGCATGATTGCGCACGACTTATGCCCTATTCTGGCCTAGGGGAGTATAGTGTCAGTTTGAAATTTTTATCTACATCAACGGTAAAGCCCTTCTTGACGCCGGTGAAGTTTAGGAGTCTGCCTGTCGAAGATTGTAACCTTGTTTTGGAGTCAGAAAAAATGTATATCTGTATAGTTGGGTGGGGCAGGGCAGTTGAATTTCAGCAGAAGAGCTGGGGTGGAGTTCCTTTTTGGTGCTATTTATGCTTCTACCACACAATTCTCGTATTGAACGTATCCGGTGATGAACTCATCAGCTTGCTCCTTCGGGAGATTCTCGAGATAAAACGATTTTTGGCATATTCTATCCTTGGAGAGTATAGTGTCGCTGTGAAGTTTCGTATCTACTTTAATGGTGAAGCTTTCGTTCCCGCTGGTGGTGATGTTGAGAACTGGACGGCCACTGATGAAGCCCAGTTTTCTCACAGTGTGAGGACAAATACCCGGTTTGTCCTCGGCATTAAATATGATTTTAAGTTATCAGGAAAATTAGGGCCGTTGTTGAACAGGTTGGGGTAAGTAAATAGGAAATATTGTTTCTTCTTCCCATTTTTTTAGTGTTCGGGCGTTGTGGGTTTGGGCTAGGAGAGGAGTACTGTTACCACTGAGGCTAGAGGTGAAAACACGCGCAGGTTGCGGGTTCTTTGGCTTCTATCCTCTTAATCAACTCCTTTTGTTGGATGTTCACAGTTGCAAGACCGTCTTCAAGTTTAGCGAGGCGTTCATCGATTCCACTGGAGGGCGCTGAACAGTCCTGTCTCCAGATTGGGAAGGCCTGTCATTTTGTTTAGTTTGCTTAGGGTATTCTGTATTTCGGGCATACCTGTTGTTAGCTTCGAGATGTGATCATTGATGTCATCGTCCACGGCCTGGATCAGGTCACCTGTCGATGAGATTATTCTAAAGAGTTCAACGTTCTTTGACGTTGATCGGCTTGTATTTGGTACTCTAGAGGGGCCGCCAGCCCCTCTCCGATGGAACTTGGTCCTGCCCATCATACGTTCCTTGGCTTCTGCCCGGGATTCTGGGAGACTCATAGCCAAGCCTGTTCTACATTATTTAATTGTATATAAGTTAATATATACATTCTAAAATATAGAGCTAAACTGAAATGTAAACTATAAAGTAGGCTTGAGGCTAACTATTTTTGTTACCGTTTTATCTATTTTATCAACTTTTTCAAGTTGCGAAACCCCGGTCAGTGGGGGGCTCACCACCTTGTGCATCAAAAGAGGGGATGTAACCACAAACTGAAAGCTACAAAGTTTACACATTTCAAGGGTATTGAAGCACATTTTTTCATGCATCAATATAAGAGCCGGTCACCGCTTTAAGCCGAACCTTGCTCCGAGACCGAATATCGTTTCGTGAAGGTTGAAATTTTCAAGTGGGACGGTGGAGGGATCTTTGTTGTCAAAACTCATTTACATGATAGGGATAGATGAAATATTGGTGTTTAACGAGGACGCCGCGGGATGGGGAATGAACCTGGGATACCCCCAGGGGGTATCCCTCTAAGGTGCTTTACCGATTGTGTTTTGAAGAGATGATTTTTGATTTGATTTGGGCCTCATTTCCACCAGAGCCTCAACGTGAGTCATAATAGGCTCCCCCGTAAGGCGCGACCGTCGTTGATTTAGGTAAGTTCGCACGGCCTCGCGTGCGAAAATATTAGCTTTGTCAAGATGAAGTCAGTACATATTTAAATTGTGGCATATTCGCGTACTAGCGCGTACGAGAGAGTATAGAGTTAATGCGTATCTTCGTAAAATGAGTTGTTTCTGTGCGTAATAAGGTGGAGGGACCACCTCATTTGCACAGGTGTTAGAGGTTTAGACAGCTTCGTATAGTCCGGTGTGTTTTCCGAAAGCG
>SDVV010038231.1:0-10756 GCA_016164225.1 Gammarus roeselii
ATCCTATATCTCCTGCCTGGACGTGTCCAGCATCCACCGGGACCTCCACTCTTCTAACCTCACTAACCTGAGCCTTTCTAGCATCCAACAGAACCTCCACCCTCACTCACCTGAACAAGTCCAATATGCGCCAGTACATCCACCACCCCCTGATCAAAACCGGGCCAACAGGAACCGGAACCTCCACTCATCCTAACCAAAACCTGTCTAACATCAACCGGAAGCACCACACCTCCACTCCCACTAACCTGAACCTGTCAAGCATCCATCGGAACCTCCACTCCTCCACCCCTTGTTGATCAGGCAGGTGGAAGAGGGGCGCGAGAAGCCAGGACCCGAACACATCCGTGAACAAACCCTGAGTACGAATGAGAGGCGGTTGATTTCGGGCACCACGAATTACCGTTGTTTGTATAGCTATGCCAACTCGGTCCACCTTTGGTGCACTCGGTACAAATAATCGGCCGAGCTGTGAAAATAGGAAGTAAATACCTGTTTCGGTTGCACAAATGCAATCGAATGGCCGCTGTAGTTGAAATTCTTCACAGCTCGGCCGAATATTCGTAGAAAAGGCAACGACAAATGCGGACTGGATAGCAATTTAGCGAATTATAGTATTAGTAACAATTTATCTGGGTTTTATTTTAAGTGTATTGCATTTACTATGAAAATGTCAGTAAAGGTTCAACGTTATGAGTTCAAAGCAGCGTTTACAGCTCCTATCAGTACCTAAATGGTGAGTGCTGAGTTTGCCAAGATTATGTCACTAAATACATTATCAGAGTATTTTGTCCACTTCAGCCTCGCGTAATTCATAGAAAGCCAATGGATTTAGTTAACGCATCTGACTAAGCACAAGTCACTCGTCCCTGGGTGGCTGCTCAGTGGGGCAGGAAATGCGGCTTCTGACGTTGGATACAAAGGACGGCAGAAACATCACGTAACGGTCAGATGCTTTATCAAACGACAGCACGGCTATTGGCGTTTAATGCGCATTTCACCAAGTGTAATTTTTTGATCTCGATGAATATTAATTTATAAGACTAAAATCAACTAAGCATATTCCCATAAGGCCTCCTCAATGGATGAGGAGTCCACTGAATAGACCAGCCTTATGAAGATGTTTATCGAGTGGGTCGGAATGTTCAATCGAACCATCACTGATTTGTGGAGTTGGATAATGAAATATTTCCTAGATAGATTTTTAACAACGAATGACTGAATATTTATTGAAAGAATTTGTACCTCAACCAGCGCCAGCACAGCGACCAACGCCGCTAGCAGGGTGATTTTCAGAGCCCCTCGACCGTAGTCTGCCATCGGCCATTCGGGCCCTCGGCCGACCAATCGCGGGGGCAGCGACAGGACCACGTGGATGGCCGTGAACCAGAAGGAGACCAGGACGACGAAGTAGTAGTTCATGTAAGTTTGATTCATAACCAGGCACAGCAGGACAGTCAGGCAGTTTAGGCGAAACATCACCTGGTGACGGGAGCAGCAGCAGGGTATGAGTGATCAAGTTGTGGGGTTGGTTAATAGACAGGCACACAAGGGTGATTAGAAAGTTCAGGCGTAACATCACCTGGTGACGGGAGAAGCAGGAAGTTAAGGGGGATCAAGTTGCTGGGATTGTTCATGACCAGGCGCAGCAGGACGGAAGTAGAAACATCGTCAGGTGACGGGTGAAGCAGGAGTTCGATTGTTGCCTGCTTTTCTTTTGTACAAAGCAGAACCAATGACCTCGAGGATTCAAGTCAAGCCCGTACTTGCCTTGGCTTTGCTGTGTGTTGGCTGGTCATTCGGTGTCCAAGATAGGAGCTACACCACTCACGCACTCTTCATGTTGAGTGATAAATAGCCCCAACGTGCAGGAACTGATATCTTCGACACGCAATTAATCTTTTATAGCCTTTACAAAATGTCAAGCGTTCTTTTGTGTGTCAACCAATTTTGACGGTCTCGTTTTTTTCAAGTCACGTGGATAGTGAATTTACAGTGCACCTGTGCTTTACAGTCTTCTGTTCACTCCCATCAAAGAAGTTGTGTTACTTGGAATTTTCCGTATTTCGTATACAAACACAAGGCCGAATACCCAGAAGAACGGTGGTCGACGGCAAGTCGCACCTCACACTCCACTCATGCACTCACTCGCATACCAAAACGTAACCATTTAGCTTTAAAGGGTCCGACATGGACCTCGCAACAAACACTTTTGCTAAGGTGTCAGGTCCGAAGTCAGTGTCAGCAGCAGGGCTCGACAGCTTTTACTGGTTCACCCCTGCTGCGTTACAGTTGCCGGGCTCTTCCCCACACACGTCCATTTAATTACTCAACGATTCGACAAGGAGAAGAAAGCGCATTTGGACCGCATCAAATTTCATATATCCACAACCATTCTTACTTCGCAACTATGCATTGAACGCTCTCTCGTTCTGATGTCTCTCCTCCCCAACGCCTGCCTGACGCCATCCATCCTACCAAGCTTCGGTCAACCACTGTGCCAATGTCCACTTATTTCCGCTTTCATTACAGTATTCATCCATCTCCCTTCATCCATCCTCACCACGTGTCCGAAGCCCGTCCGAACACGTCAATCTACTGTTCTCCAACTTCCTCACCATACCCGTTCTCATTCGAACAACGTCATTATTGATCCAATCCCTAAGCGTCGCTCCTGCCATGCTTCTCAAACGTATCATCTCGAAAACATTCAACCTTCTCATCTTTTTTGCTTTCCGTCTCTACGTATCAGCCGCTTACAGCAATTGGAAGAACTATCCTCTCAAACAACTCAACCCAACGTCCTACAGCTCATTACACTTAAGTGCACACAACACTCTGCAGCCTTCCTTCATTCCAGGTTTTGCCTCAGTTTCCACTAGTTCAGCCTTTGAAACATTAAAGTTCAGGTCCTTAACACATTAGACTTCCTACAATAACTTTAATTAGGGGACGCTAATTCCACTCGAATCGTTCTTCTTCAAACATCGCGCTACTTTTCTTTTACTCACGGTAACTCGCAGCTTCCTTGTCTCACACACTCTCCTCTAAATCTGCAACCGATGCCGTATCATCCGCAAACAGCAACTGGCTCAAGCGCCAACCCTGTCTATCTGCTTCTATCAACTCTAAGCCTTGGCCCATTACTCTCGCTCCAGCTCCCTGACCATTCCGTTCATGAAGCGATCGAACAGCCAGAGAGACGTAACGCAACCTCTGATCAACTTTACTGGGAACCAAGCACTCACCTCGCTTCCTATACTCTGACACTTGCTCTGCAGCCAACATAGAAATTATGGACAGCTCTTCGGTATGAAAACATTAAAATTTATTTATGAACTAAAATGAGTGTTGAGTAGCAGGACTGTTCAATTTCCCCCTTTTCGTTTTTTTTAAATATCAGACTCTATTGTGAACTGATTTTTTTTTAGCACGATCTGGTGGGTGATAAGTTTAGGCGGTCACAGAGGCGGAAGCGTCAAGTCTCTCAGCGCCCGGTGCGAAATCCTGCGCTCACAACAAGCAACAATTGGATCCGCCACCCCACGCCATCCCTCAACCAAGATGTTACTATGCTCAGTCAGGTAAAAATTATTTAACATGTAGAGCTTGAAATACATTGCCAGCTCACCTGACAGTATCTGGCAACTCCTCCCGCATCACCCGTCCTCCAGTACCGCATAAAGTGACCGTAACCGGTCAGGAAGAGGTAGGAGGACACGAGCGCTCGCACGAGAACGTAGATGGGCACGCTCTGTGAGGCACCGCTCAGGTGGTAGATGACTATCACTACCTGCATCCAACCTGGAACAGATGGTGGCGTTGTGCGAGATGGTAATGAAGGTGGTTGACGTCTGTCACCAGCTGCATCGAACCTGGAGCAGATGGTGGTGAGGTGGGAGATGATGACTGTGGGTTTGAACTGCTTAAAAAATTTTGTTTCCTTTAACAAACTTGAAAGTAATACCTGCCCTTGAGCAACCAGAGTACGAAATGGCTCTAGGACTGCATATTGAGTATAAAGTAGACCAACAATAACCCCGTACGCGGCCTAATTGTAAACTACTCGAAACTACAATCAAACAATTACATCAAATGCGACGAATACAAAAATGGGTTAACAATCAGGCTGAGTTGCTGTAGGCGCGGAGTACGGAGTTGTCATAAGATTACTAAGGAAATGATGTTGGGTGAGCCCATAGTCACCTGATATTGTCATTAAGAACAAGGCCAATGTGACTCTTAAGAACAAGGACGACGTGATTAAACGTTGATTCTTTAAATGTAATAGTGGCTTACAGACTGAAGGTTTGTAATTCCCCCGAACGAGGAGGTAGGTCTGAACTCATCTTCAGGCATGACGAATTTCTGAAACAAGCAATACATATTTTCTTCAAGTCCGGAGAGCTTGGAAATGGTCTGGCCGCCAGTTGACTGTGAGTGGAAATATAGTGCGCTCTTTAATTAACTTGGACATTCACCAGAAAGTGCACGCAACTCAATCACTAGTTTAACGTGAAGACCAACATGGATTTGAATGCGATAGCCTTACAAGTGCTTGGATGCTTAGGGTATTTAGCGACCATTCCTCTCGGTTACAAATATCAGTCATGAAGGTTCAAGTGAATTTCTTCACAGAGCAGCAGAGTTTATAAAGTCAAAAACCAAGTGGATTCATTTCTTCTCCAGAGAAGCCTTACCTTTCCATTCGTCCGTTATATTTCTGTTCAATATTGACTCTTCAGAGTCTGATTCAGGTAATTTTCTCCCGGTGAAGATGGCGGCCATGAGAGCAACGCCCAAAGGAAGCCAGAAGGCGAGGGAAGAGAATTTCTTGGCGTCTGTCTGGAACCAACCAACTCTGTGAGGGGCCAAATAAGCTGTACTGTTACGATGGCGATAGGAACCTTCTGATTACGTTCAACATTTCAAACTAGTAATACAAATCTGATATGCTATGAAAATAGAATAAATTAAAGACGAACGAATAAAGGTGGAAAAAATGGCACCAGTTCGTGTAAAATCACATGCAAAAATAGCGATCGAATCTTCTCTGTCCATCTTGTCAATTGAAGGCTTCTTTCTGCAGTACGATAGGTAACTGTGGGCAACATTTCCAAGCTTGATTGAACCTCCGAGCAATGGATTAAGATCGATATTGGGCGGAGCGCACAGTTCCGCGGACAATTTTTTACAGCTATTTGAACAATTCCTTGCCGGAAGCAGGCGTTAGGATTCAGGTCAGGTCTGGTGACCATTGTGCACGGATGGTTGCACTAAGAATTTTATTAAAAGAACAACTGTGTTTTCATATACTTTTTAACGTTCGGATGCAGACACGCTTGCCGACATTGTAACAAACGTGTACGGTTGCTGGTATAGCTACAAACATGGCTGCCGACTCTATTGCCGATAAGGGTACATCATGCACGCACCACCATCACTGTCGCCCCACCCCATCACTTTCGCCACACCTCACTCACGCCACCACATCACTTTTGCCCAACCTCACCTACCCCACCTCCTTACTTTTGCCCACCTCACTCCCTACACTCCATCACTTTCGCCCCACCGTCTTCCTCTCACTCCATCACTTCCGCCCCAACCCATCACATTCACCCTACCTCACTCCACCTCACCTCACTTACCCCACCCTATCACTTTCGCTCCACCAAACTCACCCCACCCTTTCATTTATGCTACACATCACTCACAATACCCCATTATTTTTGCCCCACCTCGCTCTCCCCACGCAATAATTTACGCCCCTCCTCATTAACCTCACCCCATCACTTGCGCCTCTACCAATCACACCACCCCATCACTTTTGCCTCACTCTTCCCAACCCATCACTCTTCCTAGCCCATCACTTCCGCCCCTAATCACTTACCCCTTCTCACTCGTCCTACATCACTCATCCTACCTCACTCGTCCCCCAACATTCACCCCACTTCATTTGCCCATATCTTTCCTTATGCTTCCTTACCAACTCCTAACGTGAAGTTGATCACAAACAAAACAAACTCATCTGAACACTTTAAAACTTAAAATTCAAAACCAAATACACTTTACTTTAAAGGGGGAATCTCTTTACTCCACCCTCTCCCTACCCCAGCCTTTCCTTCACCCCACCCCTTCCAAGCCCGTTTCTTCCATCAGCCCTGCGACGCATAGTATCACAGGTGCTGAAATAGTCTTGTCAATCATGGTAGCCTCTCGTCGTGCATCCGTGTACATATTTAGCATATCTAACGGTAACATTAGGAGAAGCAAATTTGACCATCGTTTTATCAATGCATCCGCATACTGCTTGCTTATGATTAATTATTCTCGATACTGAATCTCAACTCAATAAAAACTTTTCGTCCACTGAAAGTTGGAGAGGGTAGGGGCAGGAAGCCCTCTGAAGGCCTGTCACGTAACATTTATTATCGGTTCAAAAGCCAAAGTCTTTTAACCGGTTTGATTTTTTATTGTAATAGTTCCATATCTATGATGAGGATATTATATATCTTCAATATTTCGATAATTTGGCCCATGTGAGTAGCATTGGAAGATCCTTAAATGAAAATTGCATACGTGAAGTGGTATTGTTAGTAGTAAATCTCTGTCATAAAGTTAACTCAAATTAAGCTATGTCACAAAGTCAACTCGTTAAGCTGTCTCACAAAGTCCACTCAAATTAAGCTAAGTCAGAAAGTCAACTCCAGTTAAGCTGTCTCACAAAGTACATTCAAGTTAAGCTGTGTCACAAAATCAATTCCAATTAAGTTGTCTCACAAAGTCCACTCAAGTTAAGCTGTGTCACAATGTCAACTCCAGTTAAGCTGTCTCACAAAGTCCACTCAAGTTAAGCTGTATCACAAATTCAACTCCAGTTAAGTTGTCTCACAAAGTCCACTCAAGTTATTCTGTGTCAAAAAGTCAACTCCAGTTAAGCTGTCTCACAAAGTCCATTCAAGTTAAACTCTGTCACAAAGTCAACTCCAGTTAAGGTCCATAAAACACTGTCTTTCAAATTTGGTAATATCGCAGAGGGCGAAGTACGGCAGGATCAATAGACTCAATGATCACACAGGACAAAGTAAGGCATAATCAATAGACTCACCGGTCACACAGGACAAAGTAAGGCATAATCGATAGACTCACCGGTCACACATAACAAAGTAAGGCATAATCAATAGACTCACCGGTCACACAGGACAAAGTAAGGCATAATCAATAGACTCACCGGTCACACAGGACAAAGTAAAGAATAATCAATAGATTTACGGGTCATACAAGATAAAGTAAGGCATAATCAATAGACTCACCGGTCACACAGGACAAAGAAAGGCATAATCAATAGACTCACCGGTCACACAGGATAAAGTAAGGCATAATCAATAAACTCACCGGTCAAACAGGACAAAGTAAAGCACAATCAATAGACTCACCGGTCACACAGGATAAAGTAAGGCATAATCAATAGACTAACCGTTCACACAGGACAAAGTAAGGCATAATCAATAGACTCACCGGTCACACAGGACAAAGTAAGGCATAATCAATAGACTCACCGGTCACACAGGACAAAGTAAAGCATAATCAATAGACTCACCGGTCACACAGGATAAAGTAAGGCATAATCAATAGACTAACCGTTCACACGGGACAAAGTAAGGCATAATCGATAGACTCACCGGTCACACAAGACAAAGAAAGGCATAATCAATAGACTCACCGGTCACACAAGACAAAGAAAGGCATAATCAATAGACTCACCGGTCACACAAGACAAAGAAAGGCATAATCAATAGACTCACCGGTCACACAGGACAAAGTAAGTCATAATCAATAGACTCACCGGTCACAGAGGGCAAAGTAAGCCAGGATCAAGCCAAGTTTCAGCAGCGACCAAACGATTTCCAATCGTTTCGCTTTCGACGATTTGATTTGCCCTTTGTTTTTCTCAGGAGTGCTGCGCCTCTCCTGGAAAGTACGTTCGGCTGCATCGATTCGATCCAAACTTTTGTTGTTTTGATCCTCGACACTGTTGAATATGTTGTTTTCCTGGGTCAATCCGCCGTAATCAGTGTTGAAGTCGTTGTTCTCGCAAAGGAGTGGTTCACCTCCTTTGCTGATCGCGATGATTTCATCCTGGTAAAATAGATTTCACTTTTAAATGGGTCGCACATTCCTACTTGAAACTGACGAACCATTCTTTCGATTGAATGATAAATGAGCGCTTATTCAGGTTGGGCTGCATTGACGTGTTCAGTTGGATCGGGTACACTTTCAACCAGAGGACGCAATGGATTTTTTGAGAAATCTTCATTTTAAGTCGAACAACGACGACGACCCAGCGATTGTTTCTCGAAAAAGTCAAATTGACATTTAAAAGACATCTCAGTAGCGGTTAAGCGTATTTTCATGATATTTTTTAAATTTTCCGACATCTTTTTACCAGTATAATTGAAAATAAATTTTGATGATGTGGCTCTTCTTAACAAATGATTGAGCTAAGTACGAAATCCACAAGCAATGGGAAATTCATAGATGAAATTATCAATGGAAAATCGTGGTAATGACTCCCTTTAAAGTAAATATCAACCAATTACAAATTGCCCTTCGTAGTCGACTGGCCTTTAATTGCTATCCGTTGTGTGTAAATCGTGTTCGGTCTTTGGTGTGAGGATCAAGCATACCTTTCAGGTACTCGCCTGGGACTCCTTGTTTGCTGATTGGTCGGATTCTAGTGCACCGGCTGCTCTAGCGACAGCGCTCCGGTTGTCGGTGGCAAATATGTCAGAGCTGTAGGTACCAACAAGTACCTACAGCTTTGAAACAACATTTGAAAGTCTTTATCACTATCTCCGCTACCATGTGGAGTGCCCTTGTACTATCGTGTATGTATATATAGGTTTAATGATGCCACTGTGAATCAATCACTTCAAAGCTAAAACAGTGCACCTCTCCCAATCAAAGAGACCCACGCAGGCACATGGCGAAGTGTCGGAGTCGCCAATATTCTAACTTATAATAAAACTATTATGTTATGTTTCTAAATATCAATTACATTGTAGAGAGCAATTGCGAAGCAATACTGTTAGAAAAACAATAGGGATTTTATTCAAAACCAATAATTCTTTTGCGATGAGCAACAGCAAAGCTCCATTGTTAGAAAAACAACAGGGATTTTTTTAGGAACTACCAATAGTTTCTTTACAAAGAGCAGCAGCTACGCACTATTGTAAAAAAAAAAATTCTATGCCATACCAATAGTTCCTTTGCAAAGAGCAGCATCAATGCACTATTGTTAGGGAAATCGCAATGATTTCAATGCAATAGTAATAGTTCCATTATGAAACTTGGATATTTGTGGATGAAACTGCGACGACGCGAAAGTCCCAAGTGAGAGATCTGAGACGAAATAGAATAGGGTGCTTAATTTGGGCTTGTGACTGATCAGCAACGCATTTGCGAGCAAACCGAAACATCTGAACTACAGATGCATGTGTTGCAGTCAGAAAAAGGGTTCATAGAACCAACGCCAAGGACAGGCTCTGGATGTGTGATATCACCAATAGGTATCTAACAGCGTATCTCTATTGATGGAAAAGGTTAAGCCCTTTATCGGACCGTTTCACAGAAATTTAAAAAAAACAGGCGATAGATGCAATAAAATCTATCGCCTGGTTCGCCTGGTGCTTGCCCACTAAAGGGTTGAAGTTTACAGTCGAACTAAATTATTAAACATATATTCCCCACTGACCCTTCTTCGTGACCTCGTAAAATCAGACACAGAAGTGCACTTACACAACAACTGCAGGTTTGTGATGCAGCCCTCATTACCAGAACACACCTCACCTCTCTTTCTAAGACTTCTGTACAATCTTTCTCCGTTGAAGGCTGATGCGTTCTCTTCCACCTCATGAACATAAAGAATAGCATTATGCTGAAAAAGAGAAGAATGATAGAAAATGTTTGATATGTGAACTATATCAATTCTATTCAAAATTCTTCTATTGACGAAAAAATGGCATTTCGGGCAGTGCGCAAATGCACATGTTGCAGAAACAGCAGACTAAACACGTTTAATTCTGAAGTCAAAAGTGTAGATTTTGCGATTCAGATTTTCTTACTGGGCGGGCGGCGAATAGCTGAAAAATATAGGGCGCCATCAAGCATGTACTCATTGTACGGCAGTCATATACAATGAGAAGAACTTTCTCCTGTTACCATCAACCGTGTACTCATTGGAAGTCAGTAAGACTTTGTGAATAACTTACTCCTGGTGCTATCAAGCGTGGACTCATTTTACGCTCACCAGGCACAGTGAGGTTGACTTACTCCTGGTGCTATCAAGCGTGGACTTATTTTACGCTCACCAGGCACAGTGAGGTTGACTTACTCCTGGTGCTATCAAGCGTGTACTCATTTTACGCTCACCAGGCACAGTGAGGTTGACTCACTCCTGGTGTTATCAAGCGTGTACTCATTTTACGCTCACCAGGCACAATGAGGTTGACTTACTGTTGGTGCTATCAAGCGTGTACTCATTTTACGCTCACCAGGCACAGGAAGGTTGACTTACTCCTGGTGCTATCAAGCGTGTACTCATTTTACGCTCACCAGGCACAGTGAGGTTGACTTACTCCTGGTGCTATCAAGCGTGTACTCATTTTACGCTCACCAGGCACAGTGAGGTTGACTTACTCCTGGTGCTATCAAGCGTGTACTCATTTTACGCTCACCAGGCACAGGAAGGTTGACT
>SDVV010038232.1:0-10756 GCA_016164225.1 Gammarus roeselii
TATATATAACATATTTATTGTGGTTCAGTGGTGCATTTCGTATTCGGGGGCGAACACTGGCATCCATGACCGCAGTCCAACACTTTACCCCGAAGCCAAGAGGGCATAAAATTAGTGCATCGGGTGAATGGGCAGCTTTACGGCTACCTCAAATTGAGTCGATGAACTACTCCGGCCAGCTATGATAACGATTTCGAAAGATAAGGGTCTTCCTACATTGAGCAGTTCATCCGTCAGCTACAGTTTCTCGTGAATATTATATTCCATCTTTACATGGTTAAACTGGGCAGGGAGGTGATAGTTATGAGCAAATGGGCAGAAGAGGCTGTTGAATCAGTCGCTGTTTACGGATGATACGCCAATAGTGGCATATTCGGAGGAGAAGTTGTGTTGTGTTGTGCATGAGTATTTAGGGTTGGCGGCAAAAGGAATCTTCGTGGTAATGTGGGTAAAAGTGATGTAAATAGATGATGTTCGAGGTATGACAATGCTAAGATTTAGAGTAATTTTTGGGAAAGTTCCGTGTTTTAAGTACGAAGGATCTCATGCGGAGAAGACTCAACTAGTGGCAAACTAAGGTGATATCGCGAGTGAAGGACAGGATACAGAGAGAAGGTTGTATGTTTAGTTTTTTCAATTATGCTTCACGGGGCTTAGACGTTGATGACGGTTGAAGGTTTTCGAGATTAAATGTTTGAGAAGCATTGCTGGAGTGACGCTAAGTGACAGGACCAACAATACCGTTCATCGAATTAGAATTGGGATATTGAGGAAGTTAGAGGCCAGAGTAGATAAATAGGCTGTTCCGAAAAACGACTGAACTTACAAGCACTTTATCATCAGGCGATACCTTGTGTGCGTTGACTAGATGAATCGAATCTTCTATCCTTTGACCGTCGCGTGCTGAGGGAATTGGAAGATTCTGGTACAAAAAAGGACGGGAAGTGTTCATTTTCATCTGGGGAGTATTTTCTCTCACACGTAAAAATGGTGATCACCAATGTCAGTACTCCTAACACTAGCGTTCGAACAAAGCGAAATGAAAAGTGTTTCCAGGACATATGTCAGCTGTGGAGGATGTGCCGCAGGTCGTTTCTCGCCAGAGCAACGATTTATGCGAATCACAGGTAAGAAGCTCTATTTTCTCGTACTGTTAAACCTTTTCCATTCATAGAATTTAATTATACCTGACTATTTGATAAATCTGAAACCACTTTTTTACTTGATAAATCATTGCCATAGTAAGAATGCATAGTGCATGACGAATGTAACGGTCGTGCAGACCTGCTACGTTATGTTGCATGCAGCTGAACATATTTTTTGGCTACGCTACGAGCATATTGTTAGCACCTTGCCTCTCCAATCTAACCTAACTCAGTGGTACGTGTTTCTAACCCGCGGGGCAAATGTTCGTGTTTCTAACCCGCGGGCAAACGAACGTGTTATTCTGTGGTAGTATTCCTACCCGCAGCGGGGAAAACATATGTTTTGATTAGGCAAAGCTGTCATCCACATTTTGGTCCCCAAACTTTTAAGCGAAACTGACTCGGGATTTATGTTTTGGCGAGCAATGCAGTGTTTTTGCTATTAGTAACAAATTATTGACAAAAATGAACCCTACATTGTTCGAATTTTTTAAATATAGGGGACGCCATGGTGCTTTTGGCGAGAGAATCTAAAGCCTCAAATTGTATGAATGTTTCTTCGTAGTCACTTATTTTTTTATGAAAATAATGTTTCTAACGATACTGGTACTACTCAGATCGTCGGGCAGTGGCATCACGTTCGGTGAGGTGTTTCCACTGACGGGGCTTCCGCAATCCTGGTCCCGAAGCAAATTGACCTTGGGCAACACGTCATGACATGAGACAAGTTCATTCATATCGTCATCCTCTTATCCAACATTAGCAGAAATAGCTTCATGTGAACAAAATATATAATACACAGTGCTTCAGAAGAGAACTAGAAAAGTTTGACTTTGAGGCATTGGGTTCATGGGATGTTGAAGTGGTTCAACAAGCATTTTTTGAGAAGTGGGTAAGGAGCTGACTGGACCAGTACTACGGTGATCACACCTACTATTTACTTATTGGTGAAGCTTAGTCAAGTTGGCAGAATTTCATGATACTAGTTCAAATACCTAGGATTGTGTCGTTTATTTACTCCTAACTCATGCACTACCTTCATGTACTTTGGGAAGCACTTATAAAAAATTAGACCCTCATATAGATAAGGGCAACCAAGCTATAAAAATATATATTATCTCATTCAAATACCATGACGAATAGTGACTTACTGTGACTATACCCGCAAATCTGACTTCACCTCATAATACATAATTTTCCTTTAAACATGTTTGTTTGAGCTTTACATGTAGTTTTGGTTTCAGCTGCTGCTCATTTTGGTGGAGAAGTAGAAAAACACAGAAATGGTGTACAAATATGAGAGATAAAAAAGTATGGCAATTGTCCTGAATATTTTCTTACCTTTTCAAAAGTGATAGTAACATATGTATGAATGCATATTTTGTTTACTCGTTTTGTATTATAAATACTTTTCGTTAGTATATATTAAAGGAGCTTTGGATCACAAATTTTGTCAATCTATTGAGTAGTTGAAAGAAGATTTTGTCAACTTCGATGCCACGCATGGAGTCAGCATGCCTAATGTGAGCACTCTTTTCAATCTATAGAGAAAGGCAAATGAATAAATGTGGCAGTTGTGGGCTGATTCAACTAATTAACTTGACTACAAGAAAACTTTAGGCTGAAAAATAGTTGGTGTTGAGAGCACTGATTTCAATTTGGGAAGGAAGCTGAGAATTAACATAATAAGATTTGATAAAAAGACAAAAGTAAGAACTTGAAAAATGATTCACTTAAGTTAGGGTATTGATTTTAGATTCAGTGGAAATTTTTATTCAGTTTAAATGCACGTATTACTACAGCATCCCAAGTTTTTGGACCAAAATCCAATTAGAAGTATTTTTTAGCTGGATCAAAGTAGCCGCAGGGCTCCTGAGACCCTCAAAACTGGCATTTTCATTGCTCTCCCCTCTCCCATACCATATTCCAAGTGGATGTATTTTTTAATAGCAACTTGTCTGGGAACCTTAGATTGCAGCTAGACCAAAAACCTGCAAACTGGCATTTTCATTGCTATCTCCTGAGTAAACTAATCATATTACAAAAAAACTTTCAGAGGTGAAGTACTTTTGAAAGTACCGTTTCCAATTTGTGAATGTAGCAGATTGGAATCGCCAGATAGCTTATCATTTAAAGGTGATGGTTAAACCTGAAAAATTAAACATTAAGCTATTGATTTTGTCATTAAGTTGCAACTTTTGACAAAAAATTTAATGGTCATTCTGCATCATCATACCAAGTTTTTTCCAACTT
Source organism: Gammarus roeselii (assembly GCA_016164225.1). Taxonomy (NCBI): domain Eukaryota; kingdom Metazoa; phylum Arthropoda; class Malacostraca; order Amphipoda; family Gammaridae; genus Gammarus; species Gammarus roeselii. The sequence continues at coordinate 3,399 of SDVV010038232.1, forward strand.
CTAATTGGAAGTAGGTATTTTTCAATTAGATCTTGTAACATGAAAATTATGTGCAAGCCTCTGGAGATTTATTTTTTATGAATGGGCTAGAGGTCTTTGCTCTTAGTGAGACTCAGCTGGTGAGTTCTGTTTGCTCTCTGTTCTAACTTGCCTTAGAGGAAGTGGTTGGATGAGTTGGTGCAAAAGGAGAATTTTAGCACGACTTTTCATTTTATTTGGATTGCTTTTCTGCTTGTCGTTTGCATCAATGGGTAAGCGAGTAACTTTTCTCTTGTATGACAATGTTCTGAATTATTTTTTTCACTAGATAGCTGCATGGTGTTGGGGAAGTAAATGTTTTGGTTTATTTTTCAAGGTGTTTCCACTCTCCTGTCATTTGTGCTTCTTTGTTTACAAATGTTTGCAAGACACACTACTTTACAGTATTCTTGTCGCTGTGGTAAGTGGTAACTAAGGTGCTATTTCAGAAGCATTCTTCAGAGTTGATTGGCTTTTGAATTTGTCAACCACAGTGTTCACTGTTCATGAGACATGTGGTGCAGTGTGTTCCCCCCTGACAAAGTAAGCTGATAGATTTACATGTGTCTCTTGCTGGACACTCTTCTAGGGTTCACTAGTCTGCGAAGCCCCCCACAGCTTTCAAGCGACAAGATCACATGCCTGGAATGAGTACCAGATTTCCAAAAAGGTTTGGCACGAATGACCAACATTCTTTGGCATTGCTAGCTGATTTCTAGATTCCACCTATCAGTTTCAGAATCATGTTTTAGTAAGTCTATCGCCGTATGAGCAAGACTTTTTGCAACTTTTTATTAACTCCTCATAGCTGTTCAATGCCTGTGTACTAGGGAAGATTATTTGTCATCTTGGGGCAGGCTCACTCATTATTTGGATGGACAGGTCTGGTTTATGATCTGATGGAGATAATTGAGCTAATGTCGTGTGCCTTACTTAGTGTATATCAAGATGTTCTTTCCAAAAATGCTCTTTTTCAGTTATTTGATCGCAAACTGACCGTGTTTTTGGTAGCATGTTGTTGGGGTGTCATCACAGTTTTGAGGGTCTCCGGAGGCTAGCATATATACACTTTCTTTTGTTGTTAAAAGCTGCATTATAAAAATCCTGCGAATTGGAATTTCAACTTGAAACTTGGTATGTTGTTGTAGTAGCTATGTACATTCAAACTGAATAAATATATAAAACAGATCAACAAATTGACAGCTAAAGTGAATTTGTAGATTTTTGTTCAAATTTCACGAGCAAACTCAAATGCGTTTTGTCCATTATCAACTTCTTTGAGAAATTGCTGTTCCTAACACATTTAAGTCACTAATTACAGACCTGAACGGCAATTTCAAAAATGCAATACTATGTTTTTGTTACTATAGCTAATCAATTTTTTTCAAATTTTCTTCCTCATCTAAAAAAGTATTTAATGTAGAATTTCTTGTACCAATTTTTCAAATTTGTTTTTTTTTTTCTTATGCACTTGATTAGCCTATCGGAAGTTCATTCTATGCATAGCTCCTCTAAAATATTTTATTTCCCACTCATTTGGACTGTTTGAAGTGACTAAATATTATCTACCCAGATGCTAGGAAATTGATAAGTACTTTGTTTGTGACACTAAACATGTCTGACCTGTTTCAAATGTGGTTTACTTTAGAAGAACATAAAAAGCAAACAAGTTCTGCCAGAGAGTTTTCCTTTGAGTTGACTAGTTCTGCTAGGAGAGTATTGAGAATGTCACTTTTGGGGGGCTCCATAGGCCTGCAGTTACTTTTTTTGTCAAGTTCCACTACAGAACAATGATGATTGGAATTGTGATGTGAAACTTGGTTTGATGTTGTAGTGTGCGCATTCAAACTAAATAAATATTTAAAATTGCTTGAAAAAATCAGTAGCTGTCCTGTTTTTAAAGATTTTTCCAAGTTTTAACCAGGAACAGTCAGTGCTAAATCAAATACTGTGTTGCTATTTATCAGCTTCATTTACAAATTGTAACCAGTGCTCTTAACCTGTATCAATTACAGACCTGCACCCAAAGTTTCATGTACAAAAATGCTTATAGGTCCCTTAAAAGATTTATCTCTATTTCAATGGACATTTTCCTTGCTGTAAAAAGTATTAAATTTCAATTTGTACATTTTTTTAGCTAATTGGTTAGACCACCCATGAATAGCTACACTACTATTTTGTAATATTTTTACTTCCGACAGTCATTGGGATAATCTACCCAGAGGCTTGGAAAATGAACTCTTTCGAGCAAACAGAGTTCATTTTCTGAATAGTTTCAAATGTAATTTACTTGAAACAAATAACATCAGATGGCAAACTAAATCACATATGAAAGTTTTCTTCCAAGTTGATTTGTTGAGCTGGGAGAGAGCATGGGAAATGTCATTATTGACGGTCTATGAGGACCTGCAGATATGTTTTGTCACAAATTGCAATTTAACAAAAAAGCTTATCTGAATTTGGACTTGAAAGTTGGCATGAAATTTGAGTGGGCGCGTTCAAATTACATAAGTATACAAATATATAAAATTCCAGTAGCTACCATGACATAGTAGATTTATTACAAGTTTTAACAAGCAGCAGGCAGCTCAAAGGGAAATGCTATTTGGCCATTTATCAGCTTCCTTCACGAGTGGTAGTCTGTGCTCTGCACAACTAATGAACTAACAAATAACAGACCTGCACATCAAGTTGAAATGCAACATATAGGTTTTTAATGTTTTTTTTTCTTCAAATTTCTGGTTCCCAGATGTCTCACCAGACAAAGACATATGATTGTTGATATATTATAATATTGATCAAGTTGTCCTTGTTTTTCTACTTGCTTAGCCAATCGCAAGTTCATTCTCTGCACAGAGCTCCTCTGAATGATGTTGATTTGTTTATTCATGTCAATTATTCATTTCGATTGTTTGATGTGTCTATATTCTACCAAGACACTAAAAAATTGTTTCTCTATTGTCAACGCTAAGCTTATTTAAAGCTTGTTTGAATAATCTCAAATTTGATTTACTTTAAACGAACAAAAAATGGCAAACTAGTTAATTTTAGCAGTTTTCTCTTCAATTGATTAGTTGACTTAAGAAAGAACGCTGAAAACGCCAGTTTTTGGGGTCTCCAAGCCCTGCATATACTGTTTTGTCGCAAGTGCTTTTTGAAAACTATTGGCAATTGGAATTTGGATTTGAAACTTAGTATGATGTCGTAGAATGTGCTTTCAAACTTTATATAAATATATAATGACTATATAACAAATGAATAGCTACCTTGATTTTGCAGATTTTGTTCTTAGTTTAATCACAAAAGCAAATGTTAATCAGTCATTTACCATCTCCCTTCAGAAATTGTAATCTGTGCTCCTACACTGACTGAAGTGGCCGAATCTGAAGACAAAGTTTGTCGTCGAAATATTATGTAATGGTCTTTTAAATAAATTTATATCAGAACTTCTGGTCCCCAGTTAGACCCCCCCCCCCCTCTGCTGAAAGAAATATAATAGTTCCAATATTTTTCCAATTTGTAAAGTTGATCTTATTCTCCTTAATTAGCCAATCTATGCAAGCTCTACTAAATTATGTAAATTTATTTTCTTCTGACAACAAGCTATTTGAATTGTTTGAAGTGACAATAATCTACCCGGACGCTAGGAAAATGGTCTCTGTTCATAACACTAAACACTGAGTAGATGAAAATGTGATTTATTGTAGAAAAAAATAACAAGCAAAGCAGTTTGCTTATGAAATTTTCTTGAGTTGATACCTGAGCTAGGAGAGGAAGTGACAAGGCCAATATGGAGGGTTTTCGGAGGCCTCCTATAGCTACCTACTTATTGGATACTTGGAAGTTTCTTTGATGTTACATCTGGTCACAGCGTAGCTGCCACCTGACCCATTGCAGTGGGGACACTCTCTACATCATCACTTGCATGCTGCTGTCACATTTGCTAGTTGAATCCTGGTTCCCCCTACCTGGTTTCTCATGATCACTTCCGTTACAATTTTTGTTGACATTGACCCTATAGCCTTCCAGAATTTTTCAAACGTTTATGATCATGAATCTTCAAAACCTCAGTGGACTGAGTATAGCCTCAAGGCATTCATTCTGTCATAATAGTCCATTTCTTTTACCTCCCTAATTTTGGAGTTGTAGATTCTTTTCACTGCTTCAAGTCTTTCCAGATCTTTCCATTCGAGTAGAATGCTGAGAGGAGAGCTGCAGTCAATAACTGGTTGGATTAGTTGTTTCCAAGAGTCAACGTAGTCTTTTTGTCTCTCAGCTGAATGGTTCTCATGGCAAAAGAGCACAGTTTTCTGTCTTTGGCTTCAACCTTTGCAATTTATTCGTAGAATAAAAAATTGTTTTGCATATGTACGCTTGATTCAGGCAGGTTTCTTCTTCAACGGCTGCGTTATTGCTAGAATGATTCAAAGACTGTTTCCATGTCAGTTTTTTTTCCATATCTGAGTAATTGAAATTGAAATTTATTGAATTGCATGTTGTTTTTGCCAGCTCATTCGAAGATTTTTTTCATACCAGCTTGAACAGTTTGTCCTGCTGGTGGAAGGTATATTATGAGGGGAGCAGAAGTGAAAGGGCAACAAACCAGTGGGAGGAAGGAGAGAGATAGTGAAAATAGATGAACTGAATGTGATAAGTAGAGCCGAAGAGTTCCAGCAGGCGTTGAGGGAAGCATATGACAACTTGAGAGGACAGGACCTAAGAGATGTGGAGGAAGAATGGGAGACGTTAAGAGATGCGTTGCTGAGATGTGCGAAGAAGATGTGTGGTGCGCGCTGTGTGAGTAGGTGCAGAAGGAAAGGTTGCGAGTGGTGGAACAAGGTGATCAAACTGGCGGCGGCAAGGAAAAGAGGAGCGTTTGATGAGTGGTTGCAGGTGAAGTCGGTGGTGGCTTATGAAAACTACAAAGAGAAGAGAAACGAGGTGAAGCGGGTGGTGAGGAGAGCCAAAAGGGACGCTGATGCCAGGTGAGGCAGACGGTTGTGCCAGAATTTTGAGGAGAACAAAAATATGTTCTTGAAAGAGGTGATGAGGGTGAATAGGGAAGAGACCGGAAAAAAGAAAGTGGTGGAAGATGAAAACAGACAGCTGATGTTGGAAAGTGGTGATGTACGGAAGAGGGGATCGAGTAGTTTGATGAGTGGTTGGTGCTCGGATGCCAGTTTTGGGAGAGAGACTTGCGGCGGACATTACCAGGGAAGAGGCACAGGAGGCGGTGGAGGTGATTAAAGCAGGGAAAGCCACTGGTTTGGATGACGTTGCAACCAAGTTGCCTGAAGAAGAGTGGAGTAAGGATTATTGAACGGTTGATGAGGTTACTGAACTTGTGATTTGTGACAGGCGTGGTACAGATTGAGTGGCGCAGTGCCTGCATTGTTCCGCTATATAAGGACACAGGAGATACAAATGAATGCTGCAACTCGAGAGGTATTAGTATGTTATATGTGGCTGGTAAGTTGTACGGGAGAGTGCTGATCAATAGGATTAGAGACTGTACGAACTGCGCAATTGGAGAGGAACAGTGCGGCTTTAGGAATGGTAGAGGGTGTGTCGATCAGATTCTTGCAGTGCGACAGGTATATGAGAAAGACCATGCAAAGGGGAAGGACGTGGTCTGAGCTTTCATGGATCTGGAGAAGGCATACGACAAGATTGACAGGAAAGCGCTGTGGAGGATGTTGCGTTTGAATGGAGAGGACGGACATCTGTTAAAAGCGGTTCAGAGTTTCTATGTTGACAGCCAAGCATGTGTCAGAGTGGGAAGCGAGGTGAGTGATTGGTTCACAGTGAAAATGGGACTGAGACAAGGCTGCGTGATGTCTCCTTGGCTGTTAAACCTCTATATGGATGGAGTGGTCAGGGTGGTGAATGCGAGTGTGCTGCGTCGTGGCTTGGAACTGTTGGAAGCGCATGGGCGGAGTTAACAGTTGAGCCAGTTGCTATTTGCGGATGACACTGCCCTTGTTGCGGATTCAGAGGAGAAGCTATGCAGTCTAGTGTCTGAGTTTGGTAGAGTGAGTGAGAGGAAGAAGCTTCGAGTGAACGTGGGTCAAAGTAAAGTAATGCGATGCTCAAGGACTGTCGATGCAAGCAAAATTTGTGTCCCCCCGTTACGGAGAGCTCTTGGAGGAAGTTCAGTGTTTTAAGTACCTGGGCTCATATGTGGAGATGACTGAACTAATGGAAACTGAAGTGAAGGCGCGAGTGAAGGAGGGATGTAAAATGTTAGGTGCACTGCAGAATGTAATGAGCTATAGGACGTTGGAGATGGAAGCAGAGAGAAGGCTGTATGAGTGTGTTCTTGTCACAACTTTGCTCTACGGAGTTGAGACTTGGGGGTGGGAGCAGAGGAGAGAAGAAGGTTGAATGTTTTCGAGATGAAATGCTTCAGGAGCATGGCTGGAGTAACGCTGAGAGACCGGATCACCAACGACGTGGTTTGAATCAGAATAGGGATGGTGAAGAAGTTGGAGGACAGAGTGGATTCGCGTGTTCTGAGATGGTTCGGGCACATGGTGAGGATGGATGGAGGAGAATAGTAAAAAGGGTGATGGATGAGGAGGCGGGTGGTCGCAGGACTAGAGGTAGACCGAAGTTTGGGTGGATGGATGGTGTGAAGCTCTCTGTCACTAGCCTTACAAACCGAACCTGATTCAAGCTTTTTTTAGATCCCACCACCTCACGGCATTGCCCGGCTCCGTCTAATAAATATGGGTCAACCACCAGACATCCTCCACCCTCCGCGCCAAACACCGGTACCACCTCGTACAAAAAAAAATCTGTTCAAGTTATCGAATGCATTTGTTAGACCGCATCTCGAATATGCCGTTCAATTCTGGTCTCCATTTCTTAGAAAAGACGTTATTAAACTAGAGAAGGTTCAACGTAGAGCTACCAAACTCATCCCTTCGCTGCGGAATAAATCGTACAAAGACAGGCTACGTGACCTCAATCTTTATTCGCAAGAGCAAAGTCGAGTCAGAGGCGACATGATTGAAGTGTGGAAGAATATGAAGGAAAAGTAAAACGTCAACCGAGCGAGCCTTTCCATTATAGATACAAACGAAGTGAATAGGAAAAATGGATACAAAATCGTTGGGAAACGTTTCTCACTCGACATCACACGCAACTTTTTCACGTATTGAGTTGTCGAAGAATGGAACAAACTTCCAGCGGAGGTTGTAAACAGCAATACAATCAAAACTTCTAAGTCGCAGCTCGATAAGTTCTACGTAAATCGCAGATAAATAGCTAAACCGTTCCCTTTCTTGATGTTATAACTACGGAAATGGCACATGAAGCTCTCCTAGACGTTCTACTTC
>SDVV010038233.1:0-10756 GCA_016164225.1 Gammarus roeselii
TATATCAAGGCTGGTTGATACTAGGTGACCCGGGGAATGGGGGCTGCTTGTGGGACCCGCGGAACTCGAGGACCCGGGGGTTTCGGGAACCCGGGCTACTTGGAAGACCAGGAGGATTTGGGGGGACCCACTTAGACCCTGCTGAGGCCCTTTGGGACACTTTTGAGACCCTTTGGGACCCTCTCGAGAAGCATTGGGACCCTCTCGAGGCCCCTCTGAACCCTAAGGCCCCTGTTTCCCCTCCCCACGAAAAATATATATGATTGTGAAATGCTTGAGTAGAACAATTAGCTATTACGAACAAAAGATTGCTGGCACAGAGAGGGAGAGCAGCGTTAAGGCTGGTCGATGTGTGTCTATATCAGTCGAAACATGTCGAGACAAGTCGAGTTGGGCGCGACTAGTCGAGACTGGTCGAAGTCGAGGAGCCTGGGAAGCTCGGGGTACCCAGGGGAATGGGTTACCCTCCGAGACCCATCGGGCTCCTTTGGGACCCGAAGGACCCCTCTCCCCCGCCCCGCTCCTACCCTATCCCTTTAAACAAAAAGTGTGATGTCAATTATCCTAGCAGTTTTTCAGCCAACGATGAACCTGCCCTTTTTTCTTCATGATCCGCAATTTTGTCATTTGAAGTAACGCAAGTGCATTTGTGCGAGAGTTCGTGTTTGTGAGGTTATGAATATGTGTTTTTTTCAGTTTGTGCTCGCTGGCGCGTGTAATTTCTATAACCGACTTGACACACGTAAATGGAAAATTTGTGTGTTTCGGAGGTGTTCTGTAGCTGACCTAGACCGCGTAGCTACAAACCTTGTGACGCGTAGCTGTTGGAATTGATCTGATCCGTGGAGTTGTTGAGCGTGTACCAATTTCGACAATACTATCTGTGCGCATATTACTCTTGAAGTTCTAAGTGGTTGGAGAAGGGAATTCGTTTCGTCAGAGTCTTTATCATGCCTGAATTATTGAACTGTAGACCGCGTAGCTATAAACATTTATTGCGTTGCTGTCGAAGCTTATTCTGTCCGTGTTGCCGTGAACCTTGTACCTATCTCGACGATGCTACTTGTGAGCACTAGCGTGCATACATATTGCTCTTGAAGCTCTAAATGAATAAAAGCGGAGATCCGCTTTGTCTATGTGTTTTTCTTGTACGCACCAACGTGCGTCTGACACGACTAAAATTTTAAAAAATGTCCTGACTATGACCACTTCGTTTTTTCGCACGGGGAGGCGTGCGAGCCTACTGTTATTACTCACGTTGAGGCTCCGGAGCAAAGAGACTTGAATCAAATCAAAGTTTCAAGCCCCCATCAATTCCTAGTTAGAAAGACAGATATATGTAGTACAATTTCCTCTAGCACAAGTTCCCGGCTATTCTTCAAGTACCTATTTATTTTCCGTTGTGAGAGCGTACACGAGGAGACACGTGTTTTCCACGCCGCAAAATATCGTCATGCAGGGAGGTGAAACGTTGCATTCGTAAACAATATTTGGTTATAATGTTGTTTAAGCCCTAATTATTACCAGCAATTAAGCCCACCGAGAGGTATCAACGAATTTGATATATCTGATGTTCGTAAATTGTGTATAGACACTTATTTGGAGGGTGGAGGTGGATTCTGAAACTACTTTAAAAATTGGTGTTAATAATTACTATCCAACTCTTGATACTTTCGGAATATACGATGGATTTTTTTTGTACAACAAATCAGCTGAGTAATCATTGACACGAATTATTCGGTGAAGTATTAATGCGGTCAAGTACGTGGAGTCGAAAAAAGTTAACAGCACGTGGAATTGAAGTGAGCTGGTTCGTCAAATCGAAAAAAAATAGTGCGGTGAATCGAAAAAAGAAACACACTAAAATAAAGTATGTACGAACGAAATTTATTGTTCCTAATTGTAATATCATAGTATGATTTAACTTTAAATTCCATCCCTTATGAATAATGTCATACTCTCATTTCAACTCAGAGAAGGTTTTAACATTCATTCATTTCCAGAGATGCTCAAATTTACATAGGTATAGACAAAGGGGTTGCTGGAAACCACGCAGTATTTGTTCATACTGATGATGTCACACTTTTCAAAAACCATTAGATATACAAAATTGTGTTACGTAAGCATTCAAGGTATTTTGTGTAGTAAATGTTCAGAGTGTTCTCTATTGAGCAGAAATCAAAGTATCATCGTCGATGATGTATTTAGCACGACCTGACGCAATATAAATATTTGTACAAATGTGTTATTTAAACGGTTGTAGTCTCCACCTCACATGCTATTGGCAGAAATGTTGAGTAGCCTTCTCACCTCATGAAATAAATGTAATCATTTCTTGTAGCCAGGCAGTGCAGGGTACGATCCTTTCAGAGCTGGAACATGAAAGGGCAACTCTGGCATAGAAAGGTCACCCTGTCTGCCAGCCATCTGGTGTAGGAAGCCAAAGATGATTGGGCATCCCTCCGAGAGATCTTATCGAGCCTTCCTTTTGCAGTAGGAGAAGAGCCTGAGGATCATACTCTTCGCCGTCAAAAGATTTTTCCTAGCAAGGATATAAATGTTGGAAGAGGTGGGACGAGTATTTTGATGAGTTGTTGAATGTCGAGGATGACAGAGAGGCTGACATTCTAGCTGTGGGTGGTGGTGATCGGATGCCTGTTTTGGGAGAGAGACTTGTAACGGACATTACCCAGGAAAGAGGTGTAGGAGGCGGTGGAGGTGATAAAGCAAGGAAAGCCCCTGGTTTGGATGGCGAAGGGTGGAGTAACGATTGTCGAATGGTTTGTGAGGTTACTGAACTTGTGTTTTATGGCAGGTGTGGTACCGATTGAGAGCACAGTGCCTGCATTGTAACGATATATGAAGGCAAGGGAGACAAAAATCAATGCTTCAACTCAATGCTTCAACTTTGTTATGAGTGGTTGGTAAGTTGTACGGGAGAGGGCTGATCAAAAGGATTAGAGGCTGTACGGACTTCGTAATTGGAGAGGAACAGTGTGGCTTTGGGAGTGAAATAGGGTGTGCCGATCAGATTTTTGCAGTGACACAGGCCTGTGAGAATTCCCTTCCAAAAGGAAAGGATGTGTTCTGGGTCTTCATGGATCAGGAGACGGCATACGACAGGATTGACAGGGAAGCGCTGAGAAGGGTGTTGCGTTTTTATGGAGTGGGCGGACATCTGTTGAAAGCGGTGAGGTGAGTGATTGGTTCACAGTGAAAGTGGGACTGAGACCAGGCAGCATGATGTCTCCTTGGCTGTTCAACTTTTAAATGGATGGAGTAGTCAGGGAGGTGAACACAAGTGTGCTGGGTCGTGACTTGGAACTGTTGGAAGCAAATGGGCGGAGTTGGCAGTTGAGCCAGTTGATATTTGTGGATGATACGGCCCTGGTTGCGGATTCAGAGAAGAAGCTATGTAGGCTAGTTTCTGAGATTGGTAGAGTGTGTGAGAGGAGGAAGCATCGGATGAACGTCGGTGATTTTAAAGTCAGGAGATGCTCGAGGACTGTCGATGCGAACAAAATTAGTGTCCCACTAAATGGAGAGGTCATGGAAGAAGTTCAGTGTTGAAAATATCTGGGCTCCCATGTGGAGAAGACTGAACTAGTGGTGACTGAAGTGGAGGCGCGACTGAAGTGTAAAGTGTTGGGTGCACTGAAGAGTGTAATGATTTATAGGACGTTGGGGATGAAAGCAAAGAGAGGGCTGTATGAGGGTGTTGTTGTCCCAACTGTGCTTTACGGAGCTGAGACTTGGGGGGTGAGAGCAGAGGAGAGAAGAAGGTTGAATGTTTTCGAGGTTAAATGTTTGAGGAGCAGGGCTAAAGTAACGCTGAGAGACCGGATCACTAACGACGTGGTTCGAATCAGAACAGGGATGGTGAAGAAGTTGGAAAACAGAGTGGATTCGCGCGTTCTGAGATGATTCGAGCACATGGAGAGAATGGATGGAGGGAGATGGGTAAAAGCGATAATGATTGCGGAGGCGAGTGGTCGCAGGCCTAGAGGTAGAACGAAGTTTGGGTGGATGGATGATGTGAAGCAGGCGTTGGGAAGGAGAGACATGAATGTGGAGGTGGCGAGAGAGCGTGCAATGAACAGGCGTGAGTGGAGAATGGTTGTGAATGGTTGATTTTGACGCTGCTCTGATGTGCTTTCCCGCCCTTGGCATCCCGCTGTCGGGATGGTCGTGGATGTGGGGGGCCCGGCCATTATAACGCAGCGGAGGTTAACCAGTGAAAACTATCGGGCCCTGCTGCTGACAACGGATCCTCGTACCGCACTCGTGACCCAGAGTGTGTGTGGCGGGATTACCGGCCGGACCCTTGAGCACAAAAGGTCTAGGTTGTGCGAGTGTGAGCGTATGAGGGTGTGGAGTGCGCCTTGCCGTCGGCCACCCCCATTTCTAGGGGATGCGGCCTAGTGTCTGTATCTGTATCTGTAGGATATAAATGAAGTGGACGTATGATTCAACCTATATAGATGACACGACAAAAAAACGTTCCGAAAAAAAATATATTTCCCCCTACTGATTTCGTTAATTATTTCGTGATTGACCGAAACAATGGCGGTCAATCACTCCCAACAATGCCCCTCACTGAACAGTGCGCATTGATATGAATTTCAAAATTTGCTCTTCTCTGAATAGCAGTGACCATATCCTATCATTGAACATTATGCAGAAATCACTTATTTATATCTAACTCACATAAGCGACCATTGTTCTTCGACTGATGCGCGCTATTTACGAATCAAAAGCAACCATTGTTCTTCGACTGATGCGCTATTTACCACGCATAAGCGACCATCGTTCTTTGACTGATGCGCGCTATTTACCACGCACAAGCGACAATTGTTTTTTGACTGATGCGCGCTATTTATCACGCATAAGCGACTATTGTTCTTCGACTGAAGCGCGCTTTTTACCGCGTATGAGCGACCATTGTTCATCGACTGATGCGCGCAATTCACCACGCATAAACTACCATTGTTCTTCGACTGATGCGCGCTATTTAGCACGCATGAGCGACCATTGTTCTTCGACTGATGCGCGCTATTTACAACGCAAACGTGACCATTGTTCCTCGGCTGATGCGCGCTATTTACCACGCATAAGCGACCTTTGTCCTTCGACTGATGCGAGCTATATACCACGCATAAGCAACCATTGTTCATCGACTGATGCGCGCTATTTACCACGCATAAGCGACCATTGTTCTTCGACTGATGCGCGCTATTTACCACGCATAAGTGACCAGTGCTCATCGACTGGTGCGCACAATTTGCCACGCATAAGCGACCATTGTTTTTCGACTGATGCGCGCTACTTACAACGCATAGGTGACAATTGTTCCTCTGTTGATGCGCGCTATTCACCACGCATAAGCGACCATTGTTCTTCGACTGATGCGCGCTATTTATAACGCATAAGCGACCATTGTTCTTCGACTGATGCGCGCTATTTACAAAGCATAAGTGACCATTGTTCCTCGGCTGATGCACGCAATTTACCACGCATAAGCGACCATTGTTCTTCGACTGATGCGCGCTATTTACCACGCATAAGCGACCAATGTTCTTCGACTGATGCGCGCTATTTACAACGCAAAAGTGACCATTGTTCCTCGGCTGATGCGCGCTATTTACCACGCATAAGCGACCATTGTCCTGCGACTGATGCGAGCTATATACCACACATAAGCAACCATTGTTCATCGACTGTTGCGCGCTATTTACCAAGCATAAGCGACCATTGTTCTTCGACTGATGCGCGCTATTTACCACGCATAAGCGACCAATGCTCATCGACTGGTGAGCACAATTTGCCACGCATAAGCGACCATTGTTCTTCGACTGATGCGCGCTACGTACAACGCATAGGTGACTATTGTTCCTCTGTTGATGCGCGCTATTCACCACGAATAAGCGACCATTGTTCTTTGACTGATGCACGCTATTTACCACGCATAAGAGACCATTGAAATTCGAATGATGCGCGCCAATTACAACGCATCAGCGAACATTGTTCTTCGACTTATGCGCGTCATTTACCACGCATAAGCAACCATTGTTCTTCGACTGATGCGCGCTGTTTACCACGCATAAGCGACCATTGTTCATCGACTGATGCGCGCTATTTACCACGCATAAGCGACCATTGTTCGTTGACTGATGCGCGCAATTTACCACGCATAAGCGACCATTGTTCTTCGACTGATGCGCGTTATTTACCACGCATAAGAGACCATTGATATTCGACTGATGCACGCCATTTACAACGCATAAGCGACCATTGTTCATCGACTGATGCGCGCAATTTACCACGCATAAGCGAATATTGTTCTTCGACTGATGCGCGATATTTACCACGCATCAGCGACCATTGTTCTTCGACTGATGCGAAATATTCACCACGCATACGCGATCATTGTTCTTCGACTGATGCGCGTTATTTCATGACTACAATTTCTTTCTACTCGAAAGGGAACGAAGGCGACAAAGCTGTGTATTCCATCACAAACATTCCCCCATTCGTCTCAATCCATGTTTTGACGACCCTTTTGGAACGTGTCACGAATCTTTGTGGATGTCTTTTGTCCCTTTCATTTTGCGTTAGGGCGATTTTTAGTTTCAGGATTTGAGTTCGATTTCATAGAGGAAAAAGATGGGAAAAAATTGTCAACTGAACTAACGGGGAAATGAAACTGTATTTTGTCCGTAATTTTCTGCCCAGTTTCATTTGGATGGATATTTTTATGTTCATGGTTTCTATTGCGAGACATTCATACGTTCAAGTTTGCTCGAGCCACGAACGAAGATACGTCCTTGTGACTGAGAGACTGCCCCACCTCCTCAATATGACACAGCCTACACGAGCCACGCTGTGAAGTGCATTAAATGCGAATATCTCAACGCGACAGTAAAACAGGTCTTTATGCAAATGAGGGATAAATCAATTCAACCTATGCAATCGACAATATGCAATATACCTTATAGGTTTCCAATTATCCTCTCTGTTATTAATTAAACATTTCAGACCATTGAATAATAAGAGTAAATCATTGCGTCGTAACGGGTACTTGAATCTGAGAAAAAAGTAACGGTTGCCAAATGTAACATCTGCTTGCAGTGGTCAGCTTGTTCACTGCCCGCAGCACGCACTCAAAATGACCTCGTGGAGTTAGAACGACTTCATTACTTGATGTTCGAAGTATTCATAAATTCCAGATAAAATTTATGAGTTTGAATATTTAAGTAAACAATGGATAATAATATACGAATATTGTGAGGAGTCATCATGTTTGATAATTTCAGTTCGTGAGTTCGATTTCGTTTTGAAGTTTTACTTGCTCGAACACTTCACTTGCTCATGCAGTGTTTTGCTAATGAACAAGGAAAATAAACATTAAATATTATCACCCGGAAGGACAATATATATCAACTTAGTTTTAATTACAGTGAATGGTCTCTCAGTTCAAGCATGTTTAATCAGGGCAAATTCGTTGACAAAGCCATTGCGCGGCCTTGTTCAGTGACTCACTGCACTGCGAGGGCTGGCACGCCCCCAACAGGAAGCAAGTGAGCCTTTGAGTGTATGTCTTTTATGGCGCACACGGAATGTTTTGGTGTAGTTTAGCCGTCAGCTCAACAATTACATTACCAGTCGCCAGGCACCTAAAAGAGGCTGTGAATAAAACTGGGAATAAAACTTCATGTACAAACCAATATAGTTCCGAAAAGAAACGCAATATGATGAACAATTCAGTCATGGAGTTGGATGAAAACAGAATCATATCAAAAGTCAATCAAAGAGTGCTTTTCAAATATACAATTTGTTGATTCCAACAGATATTGATGAAATGTATCAATTTCCTCTCTCTATTATTCCGCGCTTGACGTTCTCATGAAACGCTGCTTCGTCACTTCGTGTTATTTTTATCAATCACGATGTGCAAAATCTAATGCACTGCCTACGGACTCAACCCTTCAAGGGAAAAAAACGAAGGTCCTACTCTCCTCCTTGTTTCCATCCCGACCTCCATTTCGAATTGATTATGCAAAATGGAGTCGACAAAAAGAATTGGATAACGTTTCAGAGCGTCTGACTCTCGCCTCCCCCGGATCAAACTGCCAGCCTTTACGGATGATTGGATGAGCTACGCAAGTGACTTGGAAAACTGAGATTTTAGTCTTCTCGCTGAAGAAGGAGCGGTGTGCAATCCATCTTTTTTTTTATCAATTGAATCATTGCAAAGTGGTTTATAAGAAAACACAATCCTGTAAACAACCCGAGAAAAATGATATATATTTTTTGACCTAAAAGTGAAAGGTACGTTTGATCACAGCATATCTTCTCTCAAGAGAACTTGCTTTGGATTCCTGTCGTGAAAACTTGTTTACACACCAGAATTAAGATTCGCAACCGGACTGTTTTCTGTTACATTTTAACAACAGTTCCATTCATGTTTTTCGTATAAATTATTTTTTCTCAACATGTTTTTCCAATCTTTTTTTTTGTATGAAATATTCTTATTGATGTTATTTTCGAACTTGAACATTTTCCATCAATTGAAGCTAGAACCATTCGCCCCGAGAGAAACATTTCATCGTAGTTGGAGTGCGATGCTCTCATCGCGCTATACCATCACTTATTTGGCAATGAAGAATAGCATGCAAATTAGAGATTCTTGCATTAGAATTCGTCTTCTCTGTTGATTCATCCCAATTTAGTTTATGGCAGATCTCTTACTATTTGTGAAGATAAAGACAAATCCTCTAAAACACTCAATGTTAAGGAATAAAAATATCCCAGGACTCACGGCCATTTGTTGACTCTAGACTAATACGATTAATGATATCCTGGATTACAAGTCCGATTAATGATATCCTGGATTACAGATCCGATTAATGATATCCTGGATTACAAATCCGATTAATGATATCCTGGATTACAAATCCGATCAATGATATCCTGGATTACAAATCCGATCAATGACATCGTGGATTACAAATCTGATTAATGATATCCTGGATTACAAATCCGATCAATGATATCCTGGATTACAAATCCGATTAATGATATTCTGGATTACAAATCCGATCAATGATATCCTGGATTACAGATCCGATCAATGATATCCTGGATTACAAATTCGATCAATGATATCCTGGATTACAAATCCGATCAATGATATACTGGATTACAAATCCGATCAATGATATCCTGGATTTCCAATCCGGTTAATGAAATCCTGGATCACAAATCCGATCAATGATATCCTGGATTACAAATCCGATTAATGATATCCTGGATTACAAATCCGATCAATGATATCCTGGATTACAAATCCGATCAATGATATCCTGGATTACAAATCCGATCAATGATATCCTGGATTACAAATCCGATCAATGATATCCTGGATTACAAATCCGATCAATGATATCCTGGATTACAAATCCGATCGATGATATCCTGGATTACAAATCCGATCAATGATATCCTGGATTTCAAATCATATCAATGATATCCTGGAATACAAATCCGATTAATGATATCCTGGATTACAAATCCGATTAAAGATATCCTGGATTACAAATCCGATTAATGATATCCTGGATTACAAATCCGATTAATGATATCATGGATTACAAATCCGATTAATGATATCCTGGATTACAAGTCCGATCAATGATTTCCTGGATTACAAATCCGATCAATGATATCCTGGATTGCAAATCCGATTAATGATATCCTGGATTACAAATCCGATTAATGATATCCTGGATTAAAAATCCTATCAATGATATCCTGGATTACAAATCCGATTAATGATATCCTGGATTACAACTCCGATTAATGAAATCTTGGATTACAAATCCGATCAATGATATCCTGGATTTCAGTTTAAGTTATTCGACTGTGCTTTTATGCACTGATGGTTTTTTAACGTCCATTCCTGCCTCAGATAAAGCGATGTGGGGGAGGAGGGGGGGGGGGTAATGAATCATTTTTAGATTTCCTGCCCACCGGTGGCGACGTTATCGCTGTATTACAACCATAGAGGTATAAATGGTCAGGGCGGCTATTGTAGTGGGCGGGTCAGATTTATCACAAGACATTAAGTTGCTATATATGACCTCTGGCAATGGGTCCATTACTCATACAAAGTATTGGAGACGGATCGTCTGAAATCGAATGGTTCTATAATTAACTTTTACATGCAGTAATATTTCATCAGCAAATTACTTTTTAAATTTTATGCAAGATACCAAGTCAGCTATTTGTTATTTATTCGTATCATTTCCTTTCCAACATCTTCTTTCTGTTTCATGTTCTCACATTCTCTGTGTTCCCGAATATACAGGGATCTGTTCAATTATTAGCTCATTTTAATTGGTCATAGACATTTTTTTCCCTTTCCGTTATTTAAACTATCACTGTCCACTAATTATTGAGTAAGTTTCAGAATGTGTGATCCGTGTGTCAAACGATTCATGTATACGTGTCATAAGCCATTATTATTAGGCCGTTAGCTTCAGAATGTGTGATCCGTGTGTCAAACGATTCATGTATAAGTGTCATAAGCCATTATTATTAGGCCGTTAGCTTCAGAATGTGTGATCCGTGTGTCAAACGATTCATGTATAAGTGTCATAAGCCATTATTATTAGGCCGTTAGCTTCAGAATGTGTGATCCGTGTGTCAAACGATTCATGTATAAGTGTCATAAGCCATTATTATTAGGCCGTTAGCT
>SDVV010038234.1:0-10756 GCA_016164225.1 Gammarus roeselii
GCCATTGAAACTCACGTCAAGATGAGAACTTTTGCGATATTTGTGACTCAACATACAGAACTTTTGAGCCATTGAAACTCACGTCAAGATGAGAACTTCTGCGATATTTGTGACTCAACATACAGAACTTTTGAGCCATTGAAACTCACGTCAAGATGAGAACTTCTGCGATATTTGTGACTCAACATACAGAACTTTTGAGCCATTGAAACTCACGTCAAGATGAGATACTGAAATTCTCACCATGTACAAGAAAGTGTTTGTATAAATAAGGTGTCCACTTTCTCTGGTGTAGTTCGGGCTTGTATCCACAGCCACCTATTTATTCCCTGATTGATTTCTATATAACTTCATTTAAACTTTTGATAGGAAGTCAGAGAAGGGGGAAAAAAAAGTTGCGTCTTTGCAATTGATTCCCAACAGCTATATAAACACAGAGCTGTAGGTATTAAACACGCTTTTTTTTTACCTTGCTCCTAAATATTTTTGTTTATTACGGCCTACGAGACGGCCCTTTTATTGTCGGCCGCAACATTTTATTTTATGTTGGCTTATACAATGTGCGGGTGTTAAGAGGGAAGGGTGAAGTAATGTCTGACTATCTACCGTTGAAAGAAAGATTAGGAGTCCATCAGAGATGGAAAATGAATAAATAAGTGGAAGAAGAGAGAATTGAACGTGGGAAGCAGAGCCGAAAAGTTCAAGCAGGCGTTTAAGGAGGAATATGACAGCGTGCGAGGGCACAACCTCATAAATGTCGATGAAGAATGGGAGATGTTCAGAGATCCGTTGTTGAAATGTGTGAAAAATATGTGTGGTGTGAGCCGTGTGACCGTGTGCTGCAGTAAGGGCCGCTTTTGATGTGAAGAAAGGGTCAAACGCGCCATGTCCTTCCCAAGAAGAAAAGAGCGTTTGAGGAGTAGTTGCAAGCAAGTTCGTTGGTGGCCTATGCCATTCCTGAGGAAAAGAAAAGAGAGGGGAAGCGGGTGTTAAGGAGAGCCACGAGAGACGCCGATACCAGGTGAGGCAGACGGTTGGGCCAAATTTTTTAGGTCAAAAAAATTGTGGAAAGAAGTGAAGAGCATGAAGAAGGGGAAGACTCGAATGGGGAGGTAGCGACTGGTGAAACGGCCGGTTGTTGTTGGAAAGAGGTGAAAAGACCACCGAGTATTTTGACGAGTGGCTGTATGTCTTGGGCGTCAGAGAGGCTGACATTGTTGATGTGGGTGGTGGTGCACGGATGCCGGCGGTTGGGGAGAAACTTGTTTAGACATTACTAAGAAAGAGGTAATATAGGCGGAAGAGGTGATTAAAGCAGGCAAAGCCCCTAGCTTAGACAGCGTTGCAGCTGTGTGCCTGAAGAGGGGTTTAGTAACTATATTCAAATGACTGGTGAGGCTGATGAAATCCGTGATTTTTGATGAGCGTGGAGCCGATTGAGTGGCACAGTTCATGCGTTGTCTCGCTGTCTAAAAGCAAAGGAGGTATCAGTTTGTTATGTGATGTCGGTAAGTTGTACGAGAGCGTGCTAATCAAGAGGACTAAATACGGTGTAGATGGTGTACCGTCTCTAGTGAGACGAATTTCTGAGAAGTATTTTGCGAAAGAAATGGATGTGTTCTGGGCGTTCATGGATCTGGAAAAGCCTACATCAGGGTAGATACAGAAGCGCTATGGAGGGTGTTGCGTTTGTACGATGAGGGTAAAAATCAGTTGAGAGCGGTTCAGAGTTTCTATATTAGCAGTTTAGCATGTTTCATGGTTAGGAGTGAGGATAGTGTTGGTTCATAATGAAAGTGGAACTGAGACGAGGCTGCGTTGTGTCTCCTTGTGTGTTCAATCTCTACTTGGATGGAGTGGTACGAGAGGTGTACGCGAGTGCATCGGGTGGTAGCTCAGAGCTGTTGGGAGCGACTGGGCGGAGTTGGCAGTTGAGTCAGTCACTGTTTGCGGTTTATACGACAATGGGGGCGGATTCTCAGAAGAAGCTGTGTAGGCTACTGTCGGAGTTTAGTGGACTAAGTAAGAGGAGGAAACTGCAAAATAACGCGGGTAGAAGTAAGGTAATGAGAGGTTCGAGAAACGTCGATGCGAGCAGAATTAGTGTCCTCTTAGATAGACAGATATCGGAGAAATTCATCGTTTTAAGTATCTGGACTGACATGTGGAGAAAACTGAACAAGTGGAAGCTAAGGTGAAGTCGCGAGTGTAGGGAGGCGTAAAATGCTGTAAGATGTGGGTGTGGAAGCAAAGAGAGGGTGTATGAGAGGTAGTTGTCCCAACTGTGCTCTATGGAGCTGAGACATGAGGAAAGGTGTGAAGAAGGTTGAATGTTGTCGAGGTGTATTGTTCGAGCAGCATATCTGGAGTGCTGCTCAGAGACAGGATCAATAACCACGTAGATCGAACTAGAACCGGGGTTGAAAATTTTTAGATTGATGGCTCTCCTGACACTAGATAGCGGGGCTAATAAACCGCTGCTACGTTGATGGTCTCTCATTTCCAAAGAAGGGAGCAAAATGTTGCGGGGATATATACATAATGAACATTAAAATGGAATAGCTACATTGTAAATTATGTCGTTCATCATTATGAATGTAACTAGAATATTATAACGTCAAACATAAGTTTACACATCTCCAAGTTTCGAAAAAATAGGAAAAAATAATATTTAACGAAAGTTACGACTCAACGTAAAGTTGTGCTTTTATCACAAACGCATTAAACCAGTTAACAATGGAAGAAGTACTTATTCGTTTCCGAACATCTAAATTACACCAGTTTACATTGGAAGGGGAACTTATTCATTTCCGAACATCTAAATTACACCAGTTTACACTGGAAGGAGAACTTATTCTTTTCTGAATATCTAAATTACACCAGTTTACATTGGGAGGAGAATTTATTTATTTCCGATCATCTTGCAGAAACTTGCATACGATACTTTCTCGGCGATTTTTGAATAAATAATGACGTTATGAACTCCACTCATACACTTTACCGCTCTCTTGCAGCATCCTCCCTGATATAATGGTCACTCAACGAACCCTTCATCCACTCACTTCTGCATTTATCCCCTTTTCAACATAATCAATTACAGTTTAATAATACGCATAGATAGATGTAGTTTACTACATCTCATAAATTCATGTAGTTTAATGTTACTCAAATGGAATAATCTGCCGTTCATGTCTGATGATATGACGAAATTTCCAGTTACATTGACGTCAGGACTGTCGACCACCATCGTGCTGAAACACCCCTGCATGCTGATACTTCGCACCACAAGAGTCGACCCCCATCGTGTTGAAACACCCCTGCATGCTGATACTTCGCGCCACAAGAGTCGACCCCCATCGTGCTGAAGCACCCCTGCATGCTGATACTTCACTCCACAAGAGTCAACCACCATCGTGCTGAGAAACACCCCTGCATGCTGATACTTCGCTCCACAAGAGTCGACCACCATCGTGCTGAAACACCCCTGCAGGCTGATACCTCGCTCCACAAGAGTCTACCACCATCGTGCTGAAACACCCTTGCATGCTGATACTTCGCTCCACACGAAGGTAATTTTGTTATGCACTTCAACCGTTTGCCTTCTTTTCCTGACCTTCATTATAAGGCATGCGCTTTCAAGATAATTCCTGTAATGTGCGTGGAGCTAAAACATACTCATAATCCATTATCAGTTAAGGGAGAGCGGGAACCTCGCCACACCAACTCAGTCACTTGGGAGTATAAAACTCTGCCTTACAAAACATGCCCCGAACAATAGAGGCGCTGGAGGCGGTGTTCCGTGGTATCATGCCCATTGTTCTCTCTATTAATTTTCGAATGGAACTGGGGCTCCCAGATGCATGTTCCCAAGATCAGGTATTGTTGCAAAGCGTTATTAGCATTAGGGGAGATGTCTTACAGAGGAGGACAAAACAGAATTCCCTGTACTGACCGTCTGAAAAAAGAGATACGAGCGCAAATAACGATGTGAGAGATTAAGGAAGTGTGGATTAGTTACTTACTGTGAGTTATCTTTGTGAAAGTTATCGAGAGCAAAAACGATGGATTTTGATTTTGAAAACGTTTGGTGTTGAGTTAACAGAGATGCCGTGAAGGATTTGCAGCGGTGGTTTGGAGAGAGTGGAAGTCTGTCGATAGCAGGAAAGAGCTTATATTTCAGCAGTAGATCGTATGTTAGAGAATAGGGCAAGCAGAGTAATTGGTTCCCATTGAAAGGGGGCGTTATGTCTCATGTTATGTCTCATGCTTGTTCAAGGTCAAAATAACTGGAGATGTAGGGAAGGCTAAAGACCGTTAGAAGGGATTGTAAAGGGTTGGTGTTTCAGTCTTTTGTTTCTTTCTGCAAAATACGGTACTGGTAAAACACACTGAGAACAGGTTATGTAGGCAGGTATCAGAATTAGGTAGGTTGTGTGACAGGAGAGTGAGGAAAGTAAGAAGATTGACATACACAATAATCATGCTAGGATGACTCTGAAATGATGACAGAGCTAGAAGAGCGAGTTCCAAGGCGGCTCTGACACTAGGTAGAGAATGGGTTACTGAAAACATCTGAAAAGGTGATGAATGCAGAAATGATAGGATGAATGGTTCGTTGAGTGTCATTTATATGAGTAAGGATGATGCAAGAGAGTGGTAAAGGACAGGAGTGGAGATAGATAATGAATGATTGAGTGTGACTGTACCCTGAGCAGATTCCACGCCGTTATGACTGGCTTGTTGGTTGGACGAGCTGTCCGGGGGCGGGGGATTGAGCGTCAATCACATATAAAGGGGCTGTTGCGTGAACAAATTAAGACGGGTATGAGGAAGGCCGTTTACCTGGACGTTGAGCAATCTCCGGTTATGTGTCAATGTATACATCATAAAAATCCGCCAATAAAACTATTCAAGAACAAAAACAACATTTGTATGCGGTAAGTTGTTCATAGAATACACTGCTTCGTGCAAACAACTATTCAAAATATACATGCTCATCCATTTTCTAGAAATTCACGCTATATTCTCAGTAATGTTGACAATTGATGTAATATTGTCAGCTTAGTCTAGTTTGTCATCAGATGACCAACTCGATTTTTTCATCCGACGATCTCATTTCGAAGTCGAGCTAATATAGAACTATTGACCTTTCATTTCTGAACAGGATTCATAAATGATATCTGTACTCAATATATTCAGAATGAGATAAGAATTGATATTCACAATTTTTTAAGATGCGTTGAAGATGCATTTTGCGGTAACCAATAGACACAACCTTGAATCAATCTTTTGAAAAGCATTGATACCCCTTTGCTTGACAGCAGCAATAAAAATCTCATTTTTTTTAGACACTACTTATATTTTTTCCCCCGCAGAAATTACTTGCCACGAAGATTAAACCACTTATAAGCTAACTCATCCCTGTCGTCTCTGTTGTTTTGTTTATACACTCATTCCCACTTTATGTCTTTTCTAAAGAAAATTCCTACTTATAAAAGTACTATACCAACATCAGTTCTCAGTAGAAATGCATACCAACAGCAGCGTCTATTGATAACAGAGATTATAAACAGGAATTATTGTTCAGCCACGCAGTCTATATTGTAATAACATCACCAATAACCACAGCTTGTATCAATAACAGCAACTAATAATAACAGACGCTGTCCGTGGCATTATATATTAGTAAGAGAACCTTTCAATAACATCATCAATCAATAGAGGCATAAATTATTAACAGTACTTATCTATAACATCATATGTTAATAGCAGCATCAATAATAACGCCTATCAATAACAACACTAAGTAATAACGGGTCTTATCAATTAAGACGCCCATTAATAACAGCCCTTTTAATAACCGTACCAATCCATTTCAACAACTATCACAAACAATATTTATGAATAATAAGCACCGATTAGCAACGGCTACTATCAATAACAACGATCATTAAGACATCGCCGATGAAGACAATCAAATTTCCACAGTGCCAATTAGGTTGATCTGATAATTAACACTTTGGTACTTAGAACACACGCTTCTCTAGTGTTTTTCCCACAAAGTGATCCGATACTTCAAATCGAGCTAACAACAATAATTAAAGACTTGTTTTGAACTTTGTCCGCTGACGGATTATTGGTCATCATCACTGATGTTATTGGTCACCATCACTGATGTTATTGGTCACCACCACTGATGTTATTGGTCACCACCACTGATGTTATTGGTCACCATCACTGATGTTATTGGTCACCATCACTAATTTTATTGGTCACCATCAATGATAGATTATTGGTCACCATCACTGATGTTATTGGTCACCATCACAGATGTCATTAGTCACTATCACTGATGTCCTTGGTCACCATCACTGAAGTTATTGGTCACCATCACTGATGTTATTGGTCACCATCACTGATGGATTATTGGTCACCATCACTGATTTTATTGGTCACCATCACTGATGTTATTGGTCACCATCACTGATGTCATTAGTCACCATCACGGATGTTATTGGTCACCATCACTGATATCATTGGTCACCATCACTGATGTTATTGGTCATCATCACTAATGTTATTGGTCACCATCAATGATGGATTATTGGTCACTATCACTGATGTTATTGGTCACCATCACTGATGTCATTGGTCACCATCACTGAGTTTATTGGTCACCATCACTGATGTTATTGGTCACCATCACTGATGGTATTGGTCACCATCACTGATGGATTATTGGTCACCATCACTGATGTTATTGGTCACCATCACTGATGTTATTGGGCACCATCACTGATGTTATTGGTCACCGTCACAGATGTTATTGGTCACCATCACTGATGTTATTGGTCACCATCACTGATGTTATTGGTCATCATCACTGATATAATTGGTCACCATCACTGATGTTGTTGGTCACCATCACTGATGTTATTGGTCATCATCACTGATATAATTGGTCACCATCACTGATGTTGTTGGTCACCATCACTGATGTTATTGGTCACCATCACTGATGTTATTGGTCACCACCACTGATGTTATTGGTCACCATCACTGATGTTATTGGTCACCATCACTAATTTTATTGGTCACCATCAATGATGGATTATTGGTCACCATCACTGATGTTATTGGTCACCATCACTGATGTCATTAGTCACCATCACTGATGTCCTTGGTCACCATCACTGAAGTTATTGGTCACCATCACTGATGTTATTGGTCACCATCACTTATGGTATTGGTCACCATCATTGATGGATTATTGGTCACCATCACTGATGTTATTGGTCACCATCACTGATGTTATTGGTCACCATCACTGATGTCATTGGTCACCATCACGGATGTTATTGGTCACCATCACTGATATCATTGGTCACCATCACTGATGTTATCGGTCATCATCACTAATGTTATTGGTCACCATCAATGATGGATTATTGGTCACCATCACTGATGTTATTGGTCACCATCACTGATGTCATTGGTCACCATCACTGATTTTATTGGTCACCATCACTGATGTTATTGGTCACCATCACTGATGGTATTGGTCACCATCACTGATGGATTATTGGTCACCATCACTGATGTTATTGGTCACCATCACTGATGTTATTGGTCACCATCACTGATGTTATTGGTCACCGTCACTGATGTTATTGGTCACCATCACTGATGTTATTGGTCACCATCACTGATGTTATTGGTCACCATCACTGATGTTAATGGTCGCCATCACTGATGTTATTGGTCACCATCACAGATGTTATTGGTCACCATCACTGATGTTATCGGTCACCATCACTGATGTTATTGGTCACCATCACTGATGTTATTGGATTATTGGTCACCATCCCTGATGTTATTGGTCACCATCACTGATGTTATTGGTCACCATCACTGATGTTATTGGTCATCATCACTGATGTTGTAGTTCAATACCAGCTTGAATCGACGGGATGGGCGTCTAATGAGTTATGTTATGATGCATGACGTGTCATGCCTTTGAAGCATGACACGTCACCAGGAGCATAAGCAATAGTGCATATGTTTACCATAAAGCTGCTGAACGGTCGTATTGAATGCCATCCATCTAGAACAGATCAATTTGACCATTACTGAACAAATGCAGAATAAGGCATATTTCCATCTTCTAAAATCCTCGATTACAGCATATTTTCGTGTGATATCCGTCAAACATTGCATTTACTAGGTCAATTTCAACGGAATAATACATTTTTTTAACAATTAGGCTAAAACCAAATCCAGGTATCATTCATTTGGCACCAATAATTTGTTTCTGTGTAATGGACTCACAAGTTTAAAAAAATACGATTTCCAATATTAGTTTATGATTTAATTGTACAAACAATCTAACTGTGGTTGCTAACTCTTAGGCTTTTATGTCAGTGTAAGTTCAGAATGTGTATGAATGTGGATGAGCAGTACATCGTTCAGTCATTCATTTGTTGAATGAGCTAATCAAAATATTAACCAACAATTACTGGATAAGCAATTTAATATGAATTGTCCAATATTAAAAGAAACTAGTGAAAGAAAAATAACATCAAGTCGAGTGCAAGATGCACTGAATCGTCAACTCTGCTCTTCAGCTGTTGAATTACTGATTTTTTTATTTGAATATCAAACTTAAAGGGTTGATGAGCATAACAACAGGTGACTGAGCGTCAACGTTTAGATACATTGCACATAATTTTAGAATAACATTCGTGTACTTAAAAATTAGAGTGATTACACTAAGCTTCAACTGAACTGGAACTTAAGCTCCGTTAGTAGTCAGATTTACTATTTCATTTTGAATTGTTTGAAAGTTAAACGAATCAGGGTATTCATGAAATGAATCTTGAATCTGGACTCAAATGACTCAAACTGATTAGGGACAGCAAAAGAAGTTTCTTTTGCTCTCTATTATCCGTTACAGTGAAATTTTGAAATTCCACTTCAACTCATTCTCACACATCGGTTACCTCTGGTCAGTTACCTTGCATTAAACTCATACGTCAAACGTCAGTTACCTCTGGTCAGTTACCTTGCATTAAACTCATACGTCAAACGTCAGTTACCTCTGGTCAGTTACCTTGCATTAAACTCATACGTCAAACGTCAGTTACCTCAGGTCAGTTACCTTGCATGAAACTCATCCGTCACACGTCAGTTACCTCAGGTCAGTTACCTTGCATTAAACTCATACGTCACACGTCAGTTACCTCTGGTCAGTTACCTTCCATTAAACTCATGCGTCACACGTCAGTTACCTCTGGTCAGTTACCTTCCATTGAACTCATACGTCACACGTCAGTTACCTCTGGTCAGTTACCTTGCATTAAACTCATACGTCAAACGTCAGTTACCTCAGGTCAGTTACCTTACATGAAACTCATCCGTCACACGTCAGTTACCTCAGGTCAGTTACCTTGCATTAAACTCATACGTCACACGTCAGTTACCTTTGGTCAGTTACCTTCCATTAAACTCATACGTCACACGTCAGTTACCTCTGGTCAGTTACCTTCCATTAAACTCATACGTCACACGTCAGTTACCTCAGGTCAGTTACCTTGCATTAAACTCATACGTCACACGTCAGTTACCTCAGGTCAGTTACCTTGCATTAAACTCATACGTCAAACGTCAGTTACCTCAGGTCAGATTCCCCACATCAGTTCCCCGTGTGAATCAGCTAATGTCATTTACCGCACACAAGTCTCCTCGAGTCAGTTACCTCACACTAGTAACTCAAAGTCAACGGTTCCTGACATTCAACCCTCGTTTTTACCCTCACCGTAGTCACTTCCGATCGGTCACTGAACCTCAACTACGTATCAATACAAAGTATTCCATGTCATTACCTCTTGCTACCAATTATTAATCTCACACCTCATTTTTTCCTCTCGTCAGTTACTTGGCGCCAGTTACCCCTCGTCAGTTGGTCCTCGTCAGTTACCCCATGTTAGACACTTACTCCTCGTCAGATACTCCACGTCAGTTACTCCATGTCAGTTACGTACCCACGACAGTTACGTACCCACGTCAGTTACTCCAAGTCAGTTACGTACCCATGTCAGTTACTCCAAGTCAGTTACCCCTCGTCAGTTATGTACCCCTCGTCGGTTACTCTACATCAGTTACCTCTCATCAGTTACTCCGCATCTGTTATGCCTCGTCATTTATTCAACGTCAACAAGTCCATCATAGAGAAGATTTCTGTTGAATTCTTCCCAGCCGTCGCCATTTTTAATACGCCCAAATAATACGCGCATTAGGAAGGCCTATTCCAGGCTCACGGTATCCCTGGCAGGTGTTTTATTTCCGTGTAAAGCAGCAGTGCCGGCATTTAATCTGCAAATTCCATTAGTGGCATTACTTTAAAATGAAGTCTGCCTTCATATAATTTCCGTGCCTTGCGCTCCAGAAAGTGTGCCTTTTCATACTCGACTACATAATGCACTAATACTGCAGGAAATACCGGAATGGCGTTGCAGTAATACGGACAAAAAACTAAAAGAGAAAACGGACGAAATCGAGATGAAAAATAAGGACGAAATCGAGCGGAAAGCGCGGTCGCAATCGAGATGAGAAATGCGAACGAAATCGAGGTGTGATGCTGGCGACTGGGGTTCAGTGTTGCGTCCCCTTCTCGGGTGCGTTAGGCTATATTATGCTGGCATTGTATGGATATTTATCTGATATTGTGTTTGTATAGGAGTATCGTGTTGGTTAGTAA
>SDVV010038235.1:0-10756 GCA_016164225.1 Gammarus roeselii
TAAATGGTCCAAACGAATAAATTGGCTTGTCATACGAATTTTAATATCATTGATTTTTCTTTGCGCGGTCTGGAAAATTATGTTTTCTGATGTGAAATGAGCGCTCGCACACACACTCAATTCGGGTCAGTACGCAGACGACAAAGAAACAATGTTCGTCAGTGAACGTTTTATTTTGTGTTTCTTCATTCATAAAAATCGCTTCAAAATCAATTATTCCAATTTTCACGTGCAGCTGGAACAATGCATTTCTGAATAGTCGTTATAACAAAACAACAAATTGAGGCTATTACTCTTTCCTTAAGCGTTGATGCAGGGTCTGTTTTAGTATATCGGCGACCGAAGGTTCATATTATGGAATATCTTAGCACAGGGGCCAGAATTGGCAAAGCTTGCACTTGAACACTAGCCTCGTCAAACAATGTGTAATATCATTGACAGTATACGTAGTCTTCCGAACAAAACCCTCGGAGTAGTTAACATCGTCGGTTGAATTGCCTATGAATGCAGATACAGACACTAGATTGAATTCTCCAGGAAGGGGGTGGACGACAGCAAGGCGCATCGCACATTGCTCTCATCCAGTCACATACAAACAACGTAAGCCATTGTATTGAATGAGTCGGCCGGAAGACCCCGCATCACACTCTGGTTCATGAGTGCTGTCCGTATTCCATGCCAGCAGCAGGGCAGAATATTTTGACTGGTGTACAGTACCCCTGCTGGGAGACTGCTACGCCAGGTTGACCAAGCTATTTTCCACGGGATGGCTAGGGCAGAAAAAGCACATCAGGGCAGTTTAAAAAATCATTCGTTTGCATTTTCTCTCGATACCTCAACAATCACGTCTCTCCTTCCTACCGCCTGCTTCACGCTATCCATCCACCCAAACATCGGTCTACCTCTAGGACTACATCCGCTCACCTCCGCCTTCATCACATTTTTCATCAATCTCCCATCATCAACATATCCTCACAATGTAACCGAACCAACTCATAACACCCGAATCTACTCTGTTCCCTAACTTCATCTGCGTCCAAGTTCTAATTCGAACAACGTCGTTATTGATTTTTTGTCTCAGAGTCACTCCAGTCATCCTCCAGAAACATTTCACGTCGAAAACATTAAATCTTTTTTTCTCGTCTGTACCCTTCCCCCCAATTCATAGATTCGTAAAGCACAATTTTGACAGCTACCCCCTCATACAATGCTCGTTTTGTTTGCTTCCTCAACATCCAAAATCTATTTACATTATTCAGTTTCCAAATGTTCATGTTACGCCACATCCGAGCCTAGGTACTTAAAACACTGAATTCCCTCCATTAACGACTCTCCTTGTGATAGGACACTGATTCTCTCACGTCGACACATTTCGAGAATCTCATTAAACACTTTTACCCACTTCAACTCAAATCTTCTTCCTCTCACACACTTTACAAAACTCCGACACTGGCCTACACAACTTCTACCCTAAAACCGACCACCAGTGCCATATCATCCGAAAAGAGTAACGGACTCAACTGCCAACTGCGCCTATTTGCTTCAACTGCTCTAATCCCAGATCAATTACACTCGCGTTCACCTCCGTGGCCACTCCATCCAAGTAATGATTAGACAGACAGGGAGAAATAACGCAGACTTGTCTTACTCCTACTTCCCGTGTAAACCAAGCACTCACCTCGCTCCCCACTCTGACACTTTCTCTGTTGCCAGCATAGAGTCTCCGGACCCCTTTCAGCTGGATTCCGCACACTCCATTCAAATGCAACATCCTTTACAGCGTTTCCCTGTTAATCCTGTCGTAAGCCTGCCGTCTCCAGATCCCCGAAGGGTCAGAACAAATGCTTTCCTTTCGCAAGATACTTCTCACAGACTCGTCTCACCACAAATTTCAGAAAGGCACCCCCTCTAGCACTTCAGAAGCCATACTGTTCCCCGCCAATTGCAAAATCTGTCCTGTCTCCGATCTTTATGATCAGCACACTCTTATACAGCTTACCATCAACACATAACAAACTTATACCTCCCAAGTTGCAGCATTTATTTCTATCTCATATGGCCTCGCACAGCGGAACAATACAGACATTTTCGCTATTTAATCGGCACTACGCCCAACACAAAACACCTCTCCGTAACACACCATTTTTCCACTTCAACTGTCCGTTCTATACATGCATGGGGTCAACAAATCATGTAAAATCGAACGATAGAAAAATTATAAAAAAATTCTTAGGTATTATTATTTATTTACATTGTATTAATTCAGTGAATCCCATTATGTGAAAAAATATTTTCTTCTCTGTACTGTTGCATGCAAATTTCCCATATGAATAAAATATTCTTCCCACTAGAAAACCTTCTCTAAATTTTGACGAGGACAGATAGTGAACTTTACGTTTCCACTGTACTTCTGAAATATTTAGCACCCATCTGTTCTATTTGCAACTTTCAAGTTGTACAGAGTGTGAGTAGAGTCATTAGACAGTCACACAGAACATAAACCGTGCTCACTTACCAGCTGCCGTGTTAGCGCCGGCCGGTACTGTTAATTAAGGGTCGTCAGGTCGGAGTACATCACTCTAACCTTCAATAACAGACCGTTGATCATATTTACGAGCTCAATCTTTGTTCTTGATTGACATTGTTCCTAATGAGGACAATTTGCGAAATAGTTTATTCCGCCTTGTTGGACGATAAGAGCAATGCCATGGGTAATTGGCTCGTGCACTTGCATGAAACCTTTACTAAGCACTTAACATCCATAGCCTGAGGATATTGTTATCTTATGTAATGGCGATGATTGATCTTGTATCTTCCTTCATGATATTGCTCATGAAATTTCTTAATTGGTCACAATAAATTTCAATTGATAATACGCTGTCCAGATGAATGACAGAGATTAATTACACCAGGATATACAATACAGAATATATAAGGCATGTCGCGAGTTCGAGCCTCGGCAGGGACACGGCGGTCTTGTGGCGGGGAGATTTGGCGCCTCCCCCCTCTGTGTCCGCCTAGCTTAGTCACCCCCTAACTAGGGGGAAACGGCTGTATGTCTATACATACATAATTAAGCTGAAATACCATAGGGGATTTGTATCATGATTACAGCAGCAAATTATTGTATCATGATTGCAGCAGCAAATTCAATATCACATAATTCCACAATGGAATCATTATGAATCCACAGTAACCCTCGACTGTAGGAAAACATCAAATTTGCTTGAGCGAAGGATCTTGCGTCGCATTCGTATTACAAAAAATACGAACAAAAAAATGACTCAATCTCATTAAACGAATGTAGTAGATTCAAAAAACATTGTGCTTCTGGGAAACATATATAAGACCACCTAACTCAGGTCATTTCACAACAGAGTTTTTTTGAAGTTCAAAACAATATAGATCATGAAATTGCCATCTTCACGTATGGTAGCAAATCTATGCATAAGAAAATAGTGTACTAAAACACTCACTTACTTGCTTACCTGGACCATAACAAAATGTATTGAACTCGTATCAAATAATTTGCAAAGGAATGGTAAATGCTAAAACAAAAAAGTAAAAATGTATCTAAAACGTTGCACATTAAGTGCAGCTTATGTAGTATTAGTCTATTGTATGATTCAGTATTTCTTCAACATAACAAGGGATATTTTCGTAGACATATAGGTAAACATTTCCAGTGAAATTGAGCAGAGATCTCTTCTATCAAGGTATACTGTTATCAAAAATGGTATCTACTATAAGGTTCATAAAGAATCACCCTCCGGTATTTAATCCTTGTACAATCCGTTCGCTGCACCCTTCGTTTACTCAAGTTTGATTTTTCATATTGCTGACCTGATCCCTTCAATCGCCATCGTTTTCAACTCAGTTTGGATTTGTTGCATCCCGCGCGTCAGCGCAACAGGGATGCTCTTTTTTATCTTGCCTGCAGGCAGCGACAAAGGCACTTTGAAAACGACAGATTACTCACCCACAATACAACAACAGCTTACTCACCCAAAATACAACAACAGCTTACCCAAAATACAACGACAGCTTACTCACCCAAAATACATCGTTTTCACATCTCTTTCCCGCGGAGAGGCGAGGGAAAAAATATAAATATCTCATGAGGTGTAGAGATATTCGACGCTCTTGAATACTGGTTTACCTTCGTTCAAAACATGTCGTAAGTTGAATCGTTCTAACATTCTTGTATATGCCATTGGATATGTTTACATTTGGAGATACTGGTTATCTTTCATGGAATGTAAATATGATTCACGTTAAATTAAATTCATTTAATCATACTCGATATGTAATAAAAACACATGAATAGTGAGTCGAACCTTTCAACACGTGTTTCGCTTGACGATGCGTGTTTTATGTCAGTTCAGTTCATTGTTCATTGAATAACTAGAGCTAAGGAAAGGGTAGCTCATGAATCCAATTAGCAGTCGTTTAGTTGGCGCAATAAGGGTTCTGTAATTTCAGCTGCAATAAAGTGTGAGGGCCTGCACCTGGAAACGAACTCAAGAATTGATACCACAACTCGATAGCTGACTGAGTATATTATGCACTGATACGAAAATATTATCAACAGCATTCCATTTATCAATTGATCAACACCGACAGCAACCCAGGAACATATTTCTAACCACTTGTGATGGTCAAACCTCAATTAATCCATCCATCTTATTTCAATAATGCTTGACTTGTGTCTGAGTAGCTTTTGGCTCCCGTCTCAACTCGAGCCTCGCAGGTTTACAAAAGCTTATACAGGCAGCAGTTGCACGCAATGTTGAGATAAACTTACTCGGGAATAAAAGGATCCATAGAAACAATGCACACTGCGCACTGTTATGGAACTTATGCACAATGTTATGATCACAAAGCAATTGCTTCATTTGCCCTCACATAGTCATTTGTGGTGTAAGGATTCACAAAATTGGCCTATTTCCGCTAAGACTTTGTACATTCATCTATTATTTCCTGTCTTCAAAATGAAGGCAGAAATATGAATTTCCAATGAAGACTGACCAATCAAAAATCAATCAAAGACCCGCTGCCTTATTGAATTTTATGTTAGGCAACTTGAAATAATGAATGAAATTGTTGAATGAGTCTAAAGTGCAATGTATCAATTTTTGCATAGAATTCCATTAAACGACTTCGCCGCATCTGTAAAATGTACTGGCAACTGTACGGTGTACATTACTGCAATGCACATTGACCATAGGTTAGAAAAATAAGTTCAGCGTGCATTGCCATCTGACCCGTTATCTCCTTGATAAATCTCTTGTGGCACCGCTATGAAATGATTCTAATGTCCTGAAATCATATTTTTGCAAAACAATGCATTTTATGTTAACTGTCTTGGTGGGTAAGAACGATAGTATAAATGAAGCAATCACCCAGCTCTATTGTGGGTGATGGTTATAGGGTGTTTGGATGAACGTGTTGATTGCGGACATTATTGACGGGTGAGGTTGCGAGTAGAATTTCCGTTGGTTTAATACCACTGTACATCACAGTGCTACACCAGAAGCAAGAATGCAATACAGTCAAGACCGAGGACCGCGATCCAAATTAAAAGTATCGTCAGTGGCCCACACTTGGATGCTACAATTCGTACGGACAAGGGAGGAATAATTTTAAGTCATTCCATTGCTTCTACATCTATTTTTTCTGTTATTATGATTCACATCAGGGTATGTTAAGAGGCGAATGAAATTACCAAGATGAGTTATTTAGGTTACGTACGTTTTCGAAATATTCGGGATTTGCAACATCATATTTTCTGCTAAAAGAGTCATAAAGGCTGTCCATCATTGTCAAATGGTCCCTTCAAAGGACCCATCTAGCATTCTAGGTCTAGTCAGCAGGGAAGCAAACAGACCGGGTCGGTCTGAACTATAAAGACCACTTCCTTACAGCCACTCTCTTTAGATGGGGCCTACAGACTGCCGCCATCAGGTCAGACTGCCCAGAGTGTGGTCACTGTCAGGAGTAACTGAACGACAATCAGGGTGGCGAACTGTGATGGCCCGAGAACAGCGGTGAGTGGGACGTATAAACACAGATAAGTGACTTGACTTGGAGGACGAAACGAGTTCCGAGAGAGTAACTGTGACATCGAGTGTATGCGAGGCGCTTTGCTTGCTGAATAAAATACGCTAGTTTACCTCAACCAGGACATGTTGAATCAGCTGGAAGTGTCTCGCTCTTGGTAGTTGACATGCCGTCGTAGCAATTACAGAGCAACGGTAAGAAAATCACTATTCTGCTTTGGGTGTGGAGGTCAACAGGTACTCAGTAACTGTGAAACCTGGAAAAATTCTGCAGCAACATTTTTTTTCAATTCTGTTTGTAATTATTATAGTAAGTGATCAGGGATATTCTTGGTGTTGCGATCGATTTGTAACTAGAAAGTCATCTATGTGACCTTGATTGCATTTGCAAAAGCAATAATGTGAACCAGAAAATTTCAGACAATGCAGAAAAATTTATTTTATAGTGAATTTTGGTAACATAAAAATTATTAAATGTTCAAGGAATGACAATAGGGGTGAATCATAGTTCGAGAAAATGAAATGCTTTTTAAGGAAGTTCAGTGTTTCAAGTACCTGGGCTCTTCTGTGGAGACGACTGGACTACTGTGAACTTAGATAGAATCTACCGTGAGCCGCCCAGGGTTCGAAGATTTGTGTACACTGTAGAGCGTACTGAACGTAAGACATTAGTGGGTAATTGGCCCTACCGTGGTGGCTAGAACGGAATAAAGAAGATGAATGAATGTTTTTTTTTCACGATGATATGTTTGAAAGACATAGCCGGGGTGACGCAGAGTGGGGTCGGATCAATTATGACGTTATCGAATCAGAACGGGGAGGGTGAGGAAGTTGATTGACAGAGAAGATTGATTGTTCTGAGATGATTCGATCACATGGTGAAGATGGATGATGCAAAATTGGTGGGTAAAGAGGATGAAAGCAGAGACAGGTTGACGTAGGCCAAGCGGAAAATCATAGTTTGTGTGTATGGTCGACGTGAAACAAGCTTTGAGAGACATCTGTGTGGAGATTGAGACAGAGCATGCAAAGGATAGGCATGTGTGGCGAATGATTGTGAATTGAGACGTTTAGCGGCACGTCGTGAAAAGGAATGGATGTAGTAGGGGAAGATTCCGGTAATTGTGACACAGCAGGGGTAAACCAGTGAAAGCTGTCTAGTCCTTCTCCTGAAACTACATTCGAACTTCACTCAGACGAAGCGTATGTTGCAGGCTCCTTGCCGGACCGTTTAGCGTTAAAGGGCTTAGTTTTAGTAGGTGTGTGAGTTGCGTCTGTATCTGATGTACCTGTATTTGTTTACTAGTGGAATAGTAATGTACCTGATGAATTTTGTTTGCATGAACAAATGTTATAGTTTCATGTATACGCCACTTTTGGGGTAGAGTGTGTCGCAGATATTTAATTATAATTGATGGATCAAAAGCGTCAGAAATCTGTGAGTCACTTTTGTGGAGATCTTTAAATTTAGTAGAGAACCGATCTATGCGTCAGAGTCGTCTTCTATTGCAGCTAGACAGAGCAAAACAAACGTGATTAATTCGTTGAGAGCTGTGTGAAGCACAACAGTCCAGGCGCAATCGTTTAGCTGTGATTTGTCTGTTGTTTTAGAACTGACCGATGGTAGTTAACCATTCACTTGGGTCCGGCCCGCCCTCATACAGATCAGTACTCGCATCACTGTAAACCTTTATTCAGGGACAGTTCTATAGTGGCGCTTCTAACACAGACTACTGTCGGCGAAGCGGTATAAAAGTCACCGTGATTATCGATATACCCATCAGGTAATGAACAAACCAGTTTATATTTAATTAAATAAATGCCCTCAATCGAATGCATAGATATCTACAAAATAATTAGCTACTCAAATGCTCTGTCACATCTATACCATGTGGCATATTATTTCAATAATTGGAATATATTGTAAACGATTGGACTTCACATATTCCAATGCATCAAATAGCATAAACCTAATTTCAGCGCTTAGTGGGACCCATTCTGGACAGTGCAAATTTGAACCCATCTGATGAGGCTTGCGTAAAACCCAAGAAACACATCTTGTAAATTTGCTGTGGATTGGACGATTCCATGATCAAAGGCACTATAGTTTTTTTTAGTGTTTCGATCAGCCCAAATGTCACCAGGGAATGCTTTCAAATGAACGTCAAATGAATATTTTAATCGAGATAAGAGGTTTACAAAACGATATTTCTGCCAACGTATCGATTCCAGGCGCCCGTAACACATTGTAACCCAGGACATCCTATCCTCACAGACGTCCCTGAAACACAGGACAGCCTATCCTCACAGACGTCCCTGCAACACAGGACAACCTATCCTCACAGACGTCCCTGTAACACAGGACAACCTATCCTCACAGACGTCCCTCTAACACAGGACAAACAATCCTCACAGACGTCCCTGCAACACCAGCTGCGAGCCGTCACCGTGTAAAATAAATATACATTCATCACAAAAATTGTAACACGAGAGATCGTTAATGACAAACAACCCTCATGAATGATCACACGTCTTGTTTTTGGTAATGGCAAGCAGTTCTCACTGATGACCGAGAAACGAATGCTTGCTGATGGTATCGTCCTATTACTCCTGAATGGCAAACAGTTCTAGAAATGGCCGAGTGCTCGTTCAAGGCAGTTAATCCTTAGCATTACGGCACTTGATACCTTCTTTGAGCTCTTTCTGCCAGTCGCCTGTCCGTTAGACACTCTCTCAGACACTGTGGCACTGTACTGTTATGGGCTGTGAAGGAAGAGCAGTCCTATAAGGTACTGTCTAGAATTGTGCTCATATTATAAAATGTTCGCAAATGTGTGATAAAAAAAAAATTATAATATGTTTTGATGTATAATCATGTATGTTTGGATGTGATTGTAGCCCGATTCCCGTGTACTTTGTATTTTTGAAATGGATGATATCATTTTATAAATCAGTGCTTCTGTAGTGAGAAGTTGGTGGAATATTGGTTGACTTTGATTATTCGTAAAACAGGTGATCCATCCAAATTTGAGGACATTTCACCACAATAGACTACTGGAGTGTTGAAATAGTTTCAAACTGATTTGATAGCCTGTTGGTCTCAATGATCCTTTCTCATGGGTACTTCAGCGGAAGGGCGCATCCTTCGTTGACATTATGAAGGCAATGTGGTGGAAATTGTTTTGCTTGTCGTAGATTTTTTTTATCATGAATTCTGTGGAAGGCTGTCGAACAGAATGCTTCGTGACGGTGTGTGCAGGATTGCTGCAAAAGCAGGGTACATTGATGGGATTTGCTTCTAAACGGAACGCTTGGCAGTTCACGCTTATAAATATATTTTTTTATGAATCATAAAAGTTGTGTCATGTTACTAGTCGAGGAGACATCCTTTTGATTGACATATACTGCCTAGATGTGATCGTATCTGACTTGTTGGAATACATTATTTGACGAGGTATGCTACTTGAGAAGTAACCTCTTTTCCCCATGAAGGAAATACTTTGTATTTCTAGTAGTCATTCAGCAAATGATGCTATCAAGCGTTTCCAAATTTGAGGTGTCATTTACTTCGTACATACCTATAGTAGGTCAAGAATGTAAGTTAGGATATTTATTTTATCACCAATACAGAAATTCATCCTGTTAACGTTCAGTTCTGCGTAGCACAAGATGAGCCCATTATAATCACAATCCTGGTATTGTTGCTGATATTCATGGCAGAAAACAACTGCTCGGTTCTATGAAAATTTCATTTTTGATGTTCCGTCAAAGCTTCTCGGAACGAAACAGATCATTTTTATTTTCCCTTTGATAATCCTTTCAGAGATGACCTTGCAAATGAATGAAGAATGCAGATCTGGTAATTGCACCGCCTTTGTGTGGGTTTGAAAACAGAAGTACTTCTAAGAATTAGAAAACGTATTTCGCTGCGACGAATAGGATGTGGCTTATGATCGAATACCTTATATACATTATGCCTGATGCTCGTCCTTTTAAAGTTTGCTTAATATACCTATTATCACTTGCGTAGGTTATTATAGGAATACTGTTTACGTCCGTGTTTACTTTCTATTGCCAAACGACTAATATTTTTCAACGCAAATAATACACAGGTATATGCAAAAATTAACGTTGAATTTAGTAGGGCAAAAGAGGAACAATCAGGTGTTTCGCAACGCACATATTAATCAAATGAAATTTGTCAAAATACTTCTGAATTCAACCAGGTGTTTCACGGGGCTTATAGGTTCTCATATACTAATTCTATCGATGAAGAACCCATTAGCAAGCTTTGTATTATTTTCCTTGCACCAGGACTCTGATTGCCGTTACAGCGTCCACACACGAAGAGGAAAAACACTCAACGGTCATTAACTATCATCGGAGGGTTTTACGTCGTTACTATTTATGTGGCCAGACTCTTGTTGGCCTTAAATACTGTTCCCGGTTGGACATGTCCCGACAAACAATTACCACAGACACACATCGAAGTCGGGAGTGTTTTAATTATCGTCCTATTTCAGCACTTAACATTTTATGCCTTGGTTCACTACCCGCCAAAGGGAACTCTCTGTCAGTGGCATCGCTCAGGCTGGGACAAAGCAACAACAACAGCACTCTAGTGGTGGGGGAGCTGTCCGATGCAACAACAACAGCACTCTAGTGGTGGGGGAGCTGTCCGATGCAACAACAACAGC
>SDVV010038236.1:0-10756 GCA_016164225.1 Gammarus roeselii
CCCAAGTTATTTTATTATTTTTATAATTAACACATGGCCCTCATACAATTCTATAGCAGGCACCGAAATGCTGACCTTTCCACTTGTTGTACAGTCACAAATGGCCTACACTTACAACGGCTCTCGTCTATGGAACCTAACCCGGGACAGACGTTATCCTAACTGACACAAGAAATGCTGACGTCTCCACTTGATTGACAAGCACAAATGGCCAACACTTACAACGGTTCTCGTGCGAGTAGAAGAAATACACAAAACGTACAGACTTAAAACTAGGCATCAATGTAGATATCAACACGACGGAGTTATTTAGTACAACAAAACTATCCTACGCTTACAGAAGTACAGTTTGGAATCCTACCCAGGGCCCGTAGTCGCTGACAGCAGCGACTATACATGAATATAAATAAAGCGATATGCAAAGTGTATAACATTTAATCATGGGCGACACGAAATAAATTAAATATAGTCTAGTAAATAAAATATTCATTTATAAGACTTGACGGTTTGGCCATCCGCAAACTTCGTATTTTTCATTCGATGATTTTCTAATGCTCGTTGAATGCCTAAATAAGGCTAAAAAATTGTTTTAGCCTATAAAAATTTTCCATCAGAAAGAAGTGGTACAGGCAACAGCCAATTCACTACTACCGGCCTCAGACACTACCAACCCTGCCCATTTGCCACCGCTGACGAGATCGTTTAGGACACACCAATATTCCTTGAGAGATGAAGGAAGAGAGGAAGAGCGGTCTCAAAGTAATAAGTACGGCCAACGGACTAATTTGCAATTTCTGTCAGAGGGCCACTTGAAATTTATTACATTGGCCAGGATGAATTTGCATCTCATCACACTTTAGACCCGACAAAAAAGCCACTGAGGCCCTTGACTGTAACATACAGTAGACATAATACTCATCATTATTATTATTTCGATTATCATTATTATTATAATGGGCGGGGTAGAAGCACGCTATTGGGACGATGAAAAACCTGAAAAAAAAATCCTATTCGTGAATGCAATCACGTATTTTTTTTCTGCTCAAATCGATGAAGTTTTATACATTTGATCACAGATTTACTATTTTTCTCATTGTAATACTTCGCGACGATATTCAACATGAACTACCACGCCAAAAATGTCACTGCCGGGCGTACCACCAATGCCATCTTTTCCGAAGAATATAAGACTGAGCATTTCATGAGCATGTATGCAATGCGGCAGGTCAGCTTTTATGATCCTCAGAACTTCGGCGCACAAATAAATTCAAGTTACTAAATTTCCGGTGGGAGTTTAGCAGTTCGTGACGTTTTAATTATTACAGAACGTCAGTAATTATCTCGATACTTGAAGCAATGCATCCAAGGTCCTCGTATTGTTCTCATTCACCTCAAATTAATTTTGTGCTGTACGATACAGAATGTCTCTTAAGCAATAGTAGTAAAAAAAATTCAAACTGTTATAACTCATAATTTACTGGAATTAATTTCGTACGCACTTTCCACAAATTCAAGTGCAGAAAATTTCTTACTATTCGCAGCCGCTCAAATGATTTGATCGTAATTTCATACTAACAGGAACATTCATTGAAAATGTCTACGCCCGTAGAAGGCCTCTTCATGTAGGAGCAGGTCCTTCATGCTTGGCTGGACAAGTAAGTAAAAGTACTCGCCGCTTTAACAATAAACCACTACGAGCCCACGCCACCCAGGGGCCGGGCCAGCTGTATACATGAACCCACGCCTCTAGGTGCCTGGCTTGCCATGTTCTTATCAACCTTCAATATATGCGGTGTAGTAACGAGATAAAATTATTCAGGGTTAAATCTTTCACTACTAAATAGATTTAACAACAATAGCTGAATTTCATAATTATTGGTAATTCAGAATTTATTCCTGAAAATATTCCACACATCAATTTAATAATAGCAGTTTGACTCAGTCTAATAATACAGCATGATATAACTATAAAAAATCTATATGAAACTTAAAGCGCTAATAAATATTCGTTCGGTCCCGTACACACACGAACTGCAACAACAGCGACATCAGCCATGTCAGGCCGTTGAAGGCGTACTATCCTTCACACACGGCCTTCAGCATTCGGTGAAGCCTCCTCTCGGTAATAGAGGTCAATGTGCCACAGGACCCTAGCACGAGCCGACCATTACTCGTCGCAAAAAACAAGCAGGTAAAAAAACGAGGAGCACAGAGCTGTCAAGCCCTTGCGTTAAACAAGGCGCGAGCATGTCGATGCGAAACATGACTTCGATTTGAGATGGTTATAATGATTCAATACAAGTTTGACGTGAAGCCATCAAGAATGGAAGCGATCCGTGTGAACGATGTGATAGCGCGTACACCTAATGGCATGGTGAAAGGTGTTTAGATGTAAACGCGTACAGCTAATGGCATGGTGGAAGGTGTTTAGATGTAAACGCGTACAGCTAATGGCATGGTGGAAGGTGTTTAGATGTAAACGCGTACAGCTAATGGCATGGTGGAAGGTGTTTAGATGTAAACGCGTACAGCTAATGGCATGACGGAAGGTATCTAGATGTAGACGCGTACAGCTAATGGCATGACGGAAGGTATCTAGATGTAGACGCTTACAGCTAATGGCAGGACGGAAGGTATTTAGATGTAGACGCGTACATCTAATGGCATGACGGAAGGTATTTAGATGTAGACGCGTACAGCTAATGACAAGACGGAAGGTATTTAGATGTAGACGCGTACATCTAATGGCATGACGGAAGGTATTTAGATGTAGACGCGTACATCTAATGGCATGACGGAAGGTATTCAGATGTAGACGCGTACAGCTAATGGTATGACGGAAGGTACCTAGATGTAGACGCGTATAGCTAATGACATGACGGAAGGTATTTAAATGTACACGCGTACAGCTAATGGCATGACTGAAGGTATTTAGATGTACACGCGTTCAGCGAAATGGCATGACGGAAGGTATGTAGATGTACACGCGTGTGTACAGCTACTGGCATGACGGAAGGTATGTAGACGTACACGAGTACAGCTAACGGCATGACGGAAGGTACTTAGATGTACACGCGTATGTACAGCTAATGACATGACGGAAGGTATTTGGATGTACACGCGTACAGCTAATGGCATGATGGAAAGTATTTAGATGTACGCGCGTGTGTACAGCTAATTGCACGACGAAAGGTAATTAGAAATACATGCGTACATCTAATGGAATGATGGAAAGTATTTAGATGTACACAGAGTACAATTTCGGGCAATATCCGTACATGGAATAACAAGATTTCCAATAGCTACGCACATCACGACAACCAAGCGAATAGCAGCGCCATTTGTTCGGAACGAGGGCTGTACTGCAACCAATTAGATGTGTCAGTGTTGGGCGAGAAGGTAGAAGCGCTTACGACCGATCAGCGTAACGGATACGTGCAAACCTCAAATGCACAATAAAAAGCGAGAGAGTGAAACAAAAACACAGTTGGGGTAATTGGAACCTTAACAATTTCCCAACTAACGAGATGAGGAAAACATTCCCTCACATGATGCAATTCGTGGGTAGTACGGGAGAATGATAAGAAACATGGGGAATATGATTCGAAATAAACCCGTCCTGCAATTCAGTCTCAAACTTATAAACAAGTGTTTGAATTCGTAGCACGTAATTGCAATCCAGTGCAAAAGGCAATTTGTCTCGGGAAGACTTTTATTGCTTGTTGAGTGGAAAAAGCGCATCAGTGCCGTGACTTATAGGTCGAGAGAGGGTCATTTGCCTTCTCATGCTAAATTATGAACGGCGGTCTGAAGAAGTGCCTAATAAGTTACATACTAGAGGGCGACAGTAGCAAATAAGCTGCGCTCTCATATTGTAAAGTAGCTAATAATTTGTATACGTTTGAGAAAAGTAGTTAACAAATCGCATGCGCATGAAAAGTAGATTAAAAAAATATCGCTGTTACGAAAAATGAACCATGCACCAAGTTTGGAACTGCATGCAAATAAAGCCTCGCATCACAGCGAAGTGTGTAGGTCTTTCCGTACTTGTAAATTACACTAACAAACATCAACTATTACATTAAATGAAATCCATGAAAAAAATTATTCAATCATGAACATAAAAAAATGAAATAGCTTCTCAATATGCAATGAAGGAACACAGTCTTACCGGACGAAGGCCACGCCAGCAATGGCTCCGATTTTCTTTACCGAGCAATTGATCAATTACGATCGAATATTTCGTCTTGGTTACGCCAGACGATTTTGTTCGTGTATAGAACCTCTCGGGCCGAAGGAGTAATAGTGTTCCTATAAGTTGTAACGCAACAAATATCACAAACGAAACTTCTTGATCTAAATAAGGGCGGGGCAGCTGGCCAAACATCCTCCCCTTATCAGCAGCCTGGAGTCTCGAGCTGCCGCACTTTGGCACTCTCTGGTCCAAGTTTCCCACACGCCAGATTGGGGGCGAATGCATTTCCGACTAAGGTTATTGGCGAGGTTAGTCAGGTACTCCTGGTGATGCATACAGTATCGAAATAAATGTTTAACAATGACGAACAACACAATTCTAAATTGCAATATTTAGCATATATGAAAGAATCAGATTTCGAAAATTCGTAAAAAATATCGATGGGTAAATAGTAAATACCGTAACACAAATCCA
The DNA here is from genome assembly GCA_016164225.1 of Gammarus roeselii. Lineage (NCBI taxonomy): Eukaryota > Metazoa > Arthropoda > Malacostraca > Amphipoda > Gammaridae > Gammarus > Gammarus roeselii. The sequence continues at coordinate 4,670 of SDVV010038236.1, forward strand.
TAAATTGAAGTTCTCCCTGAAAAAAACCTTAGTTTTTCTTGTTTTAGGTTAACCATCATTTTTTATTTCGACCTTATTTAAAAATTTGTATGTACAACACACTGGAGCGCTGTGAACCAGTTGTGTTGTACTTTTGTTACTCATTGCAATATTGTAGTTTTGTAATACAATGCACTCTTGAACTTTTGTTACTCAATTTACTGTGTTTTATTTGTGGTACTCAATACACTGCGGTGTAGCTTTGTTGCTCAATACTCTGTCGTGTAGTTTTGTTGTTCAATACACAGTGGTGTACTTTAGATACTAGTATTACACTCTTCTGTAGTCTGATACTTAAAAAAAAAGCATGATTTGTAAACAAAAATCATGAAAGAAAATTAGGATTTTAGTTAGAATTCTAGAAGCAACATACCCAGTCACATCAGATTGTTCACACATGTCCACTGCAGCAACGGCGGACATGTGCTATGACCGGCCAAATCAATTTGACATGTATTGTCAAACTCACATAGGATAAGACATACCATGACAGCCTTCGATACCCAATGCTGTGAGGTTAATCAACATTAAGAATTCTTACCAATTTATCAATAAAAAAACAATGTCTGATCGCAAAGTTATGTCATCAGGATATGGGGCATATTCATTGTGTGCTTGAAATTTACCACACAGAGAGAAATGTATGGTAGTAGATACATGTATATCGTGAATTCAACATGACGTGATTTATTTAATTTTCTCCAATAAGATTAATTCAAGGTCGAAAACGGTGTTATAAATTAATTCAAGGTCGTTATTAATTCAAGGTCGAAAACGGTGCGTAAGCTTGAGTTTCTATTGATATCGAAAGAGGTTAATCTTCCAAGACTTATGGCGTTCGAACACAAGACACTGGTATCATGAGTCTAAGACTGCTACCACTAAGCCATGAGAGACTGCGGATACTTGTAAATTCAACAAAATCTAAAATCAATACGAAAATATTTGTAGATTCAAACAGATTATCTGCAGAAATCATGTTACATTTACACGTATATGGCTATGAACAGGCCAACATGACAAATAATGAACATTTTACAAGACATTTTCTCTCTCTGTAAGATTTGTCTTTGGTGGTATCGTGTTCCTGAAAGGTCGTGAACTCGTGTTCATGTATGAGAGTACGATGCGCGCTATCGGTCATTCACTCAGTCGCACGGTAACGTATCATGAACTTGTGTATATTTATGCATACATTCAAGACTAAACAAAAATAGCACAATAATTCGTGTATAAATAAAAAAATGATAATATATCTATTTATTTGCAAAATCATATTCTACAACTTCGTCTTATTTGAATTTAGATGATACTTCATGTCAATACAGTTCTCGCTACAACAGCTCTTAAACGATGTAACTCATGAGACTATTATGTAAAATGTAGGAAGAGAGGCTAAGAAAAATAAACGTATAATGTTATAAGCAATAATCTTGAAGAAAGATAGAAAGATTTAAGTTTCTAAATATTCTTAATTATATCGTGATACTTCACAAAGGCTTTCAAATGATGTATTGCATGTCAGGAAGACTGAAAAAAATTAGAAGTGATTTTTGTCAAGATTTTGAACTTTCAAAAAGAAGGAACCTGCAACATTTACAGCTAGAATATCTATAAAAGATGCCAATGACGGTAGTACTCTACAAGGACTATCAAATGATTTACTGCTGTCATGTTTACTTAATAACTGTAGTAGTCTTAGCTATTATTTTCTTTACTTCTTTGTATTTTTTTAAAACCGGATTTAGAAAAAAACGTTGCGAATGATGGTAGTATTGCACAAGAGCTTACAAACGACGCATTGCTTGTCACGATTACTTCACATCAGTAGAGGTCTTAGTGAACCCGATTCCAGTGATAGTTGCAACGGACGGACATACCACTTTGGAATCAAACGTTTGAACCACCTTCGAATTATGTACGACATAAATCAGTCCGCTCGAGAAAAAAAGGCCGGCATTTTGTATAACTTTATATCTTCTCGCCAACGCAAGGAGACATAAATACCCGACATAGATAGCGACGTAGTTAGAAGAAATGTATCACACTGTAGAACAATAGAGCAGCAAACCAATCAATAAAATTCAGGGTTCCAACCAACAGTACAAAATTATTCATCGTTTCAAGAAGCTGATGACACACACCAAGGAGACCAATAGCTGCAGGCAAAGATGTTCATGCAGGAGCCACGACTGGACTTGCAGACTAGGAAACTCCCCGTGCTGCACGAGTGGAACTCCTATTCGTGACGTCCTGCTAAGCATGAACGCCTCATGCATAAGATCCAACTTAGTCGTTTACAAGTTTACAAATGCAAGAAGACAACAACCGGGCTTTTGCCCCAAACGGGGTTGCCTTTTGACAGTAAGAAGATTAGTTCTGAAGTTGAACGTCTTGAGATAACATCATGTGTCTATGTATTTTCTGTTTTAATAGATCAAGATAATGAAAGTTTGTAGAAGGAAATAGCATTTAACGATGATCTCGAAATGACTCAAATCAGTACCTGAAGAGAAAGCCACCGACAGACGGTGTTGATCTGAGATTGTCACAGTTTAATTCCTCGTTAAACCAATGCTGACCGTGTCATTTCTGGACACCTTTGTGCTACGAGCAGGTACCAGTGCTGGGCACCTTTTTTATCGTGCTAGTGCCAATGCCGGGCACTAATTTAATCGTATGGGTGTCAATGCCGGACACAGTTTTTCTCGAATATACTGATGAGAGTGCTTGTGTTGTCTGATGCTGAACTGGCTTATCTTCTTGATGATGATGACCTCACAGTGATGAACCACAGTAACTCAGCTATAGACTCAACACATGAAGCTCATTTTGATGTGCCAAAAAAGTTTCATGTCATCGCGTTGAAAAGTCAATTGCAAAGAACGCACCAGTGCATGGGGTCGACACCAGTGCATGGGGTCGACACCAGTGCATGGAGTCGACACCAGTGCATGGAGTCGACACCAGTGCATGGAGTCGACACCATAATAGCAATAACTCTCCTCTACTACTGTGTATAGCACATCAAACATTTTCAATTAAGCACTAAAATGTGACCAATTTCATTACGTTTCACCCCACTTTACAGCATTTTTTCCACAATAAAATAAACACCATTTTACACTGAACAACCGCAGTCAACGCCTTTACTTCCTTCAACCCCTACAAATGATGTCTATGCCACCTTCCCTATACTCCTCCTTGAGCCCTCTACACACTATGTTTATGCCATCTACCCTATAATCCTACAGAAGCCCCCTACACACTATGTCTATGCCACCAGCTCTGTAATCCTCCTAGCGCCCTTACACACTATGTCTATGCCACCTGCCCCATAATCCTCCTAGCGCCCTTACACACTATGCCTTTACCTCCTGCCCCATAATCCTCCTAGCGCCCTTACACACTAAGTCTATGCCACCTGCCATATAATCCTCCTAGAGCACTTACACACTATGCCTATACCTCCTGCCCCATAATCCTCCTAGCGCCCTTACACACTAAGTCCAAGCCACCTAACGGAGAGTGCAAAATAGCGAGCTGTAAATTGTGTCAACATGCCGAAGAGATTAAACAACTGAAAGCACAGTTAACTCATGTTTCTGGTGGCCCACCCAACGCAGATGCAGTTAACGCCGATACAAGGCTGCTAGCTGTTGAATTAGAACTGAAAAGCGTGCAGAAACAATTTGGCAAACTCAAAGATGTGATAAATAGCGAGATAGAAGCAACAAAAGAGATTGCTAAAACTACTTCAAGTGCACTTAGACTCAGAACTGGCAAAGAATCTTACAGCTCTAAACTCAGAGACCAAAGACCGTATCAAATCGATAAAAAATAAGGTCAACAGTGCTGACACTCTACACAACTGTAGTAAACCGGCGGCAGGCAGTCAGTGGCAAAGCATCACTGGTCGGGCGAAAGTCCCGCCACACCCGAACTGATACAAGCAACCGTTTCGATGTGTTGCCCGATGAAATGGACTCTCAAATCCCCGAGAAAATTATCGTGATTGGCGACTACAATGTCAGCTCCATCAAACCAAATCAGCGAAAAGAGTCCAACTAAAAATACTCAGTAAGCCAGACTTGAAAATAGACAATATTGAAGGAATAATCAAAAAGGGAAACATACCTTCTTCTAAACCAATTATACTACAAGTCGGGGCAAAAGACGTGATGGCGCAGACTGAAGAAACATGGGTAAGGTATAAAACCATGCTAACAAACATCAAAAGATCGCACTCGAACATCCATGTCACTGGCATCCTGCCCCATCCAAACCAAGGTAGATACAAATTGAGCAAAATGATATTTCTAAACAAACGCATAGCATCGTTTTGCAAAGCACAACAAATCTCATTCTCGGACCTTTGTTAAACGATGATCAACCTCAAAAACTATGAATTCGATAGAATCACTAACAAGGCACGCATGAACACGTCTGGGCTTGATACCCTCGAAAGCATCCTTCAGAATATCAGTGCTGGCCTTGTCACCAAAATTAAATCAAAAACTTTCTCGACGCCAAACACAAGACTACGCCGTTACTGCCCAACGAAATGAGTCAACAGCCAACGCCAGGGCAATTAGCAATCACGGACCCTGCAGTAACGATAGAGGAACAACCAACAGAAACAGTTTCACTACTAAAAAAAAAAGTCCAAAGTAACACAGCAGCCCCCGACCGCAGCCGAAGAGTTTCTGGCAAGATTTCGAGTCAAAATACTCTCAAATGTTACTATGTAAACGCTAGAAGTCTCCGAGACAAAATGGACGAATTGGGAATCCTCGCAATTAACGATGAGATCGACATAATAGCCATCACAGAATCGTGGATGAAATCAAGCACCAGAAATTATCAGGGCGAATTCGCACACCCGGGTTTTTCCATATTTCACAAAGATAGACTAGGCCGTGAGGATGGAGGAGTATTGTTTCTCGTGAAAAATACTCTACAAATAATAGAAGTCCCCATTCCGATCAGCAGACACGACATAATTTCAATTCAAGTAGTCGGTAAACATACAAAGTGTCAAATCATACTAGTTTATCGTCCTCCCAAGAGCAACGTCGCAGATGATATCGATCTTTACAACACCCTCGTCGATGTGGTCAGAACACAAAACAGTATAGTACTTAGAGACCTCAATATTCCCGACATCGATTGGGAAACAGAAGAATGTACGGCCACTGGCCAACGCCTGATTGATTTTGCTGACGATAAGTTTATGACCCAAATGGTAAAGACACCTACAAGAGGTAGCAATATTCTTGATCTTATATTCAGCGCAAGCGACTCTCATGTCACGAACGTCGAAGTGGGCGAACCCCTCAGAAATAGCGACCACAACTGTATTCGTTTTATGATTGAGCCCAAGTTGATAACGTCAACTAACTACAAAAAAGTCCGTTACTTTGGATTAGCAAACTTAGATAGCTTAAGAGAGACAATGGCGTCCGCAGATATAACCCTCGGACAAGATGTCACTTCAAAATATTGAAAATGACCATGCCCTTCGCAAAAAACAGACGAACAGCAGTCAATCAGCCTAAGTACTGGAAAGGAGAGTTGCAGCGTCTTCAATCGCAAAAGAAAGCAACGCACTCTAATAAACAGAAACACCCACACGACGATGCTGCAAAAAATGAGTACAAAATCAGCAGACGGATGTTTAAGACGGTCCAAAAACGTAAGAAAAAAGATTACGAAAATGAAATTGCGACCAACGCCATAACTAATCCGAAACAATTTTTCAGTCATATATCAAGCAAAAAAAAACTCAAGATCAGTAATTGGCCCTCTTGAAAATGATATCGGGGAGCTAGAAACTGACAACACTAAAATGAGCGTCCTTCTTAACCAATTTTTCTGTTCTGTATTTACGTTAGAGAATGCGGATATTCCTAACCCTGAGGATATCATAGTGCAAAGACAAATCGAAGCCCTCAGCACAGTGAACTTTACCTCTGCCGAAGTTATTAAATATATAGAAAAATTTAAAGTTACAAAATCTCCCGGTCCAGACCAAGTTCATCCCAGAAT
>SDVV010038237.1:0-10755 GCA_016164225.1 Gammarus roeselii
ATAGTCCAGTGTGTTTTCCGAAAGCGATAAGCTTTTTACGGTAGGTTGGGTCCGTGGGTAGGCTTTGTAGGTTGCACGGGGGATCTAGGAACGCTCGTCGGGCTGCCGCGAGTGCGTTGCAATCAATCAGTAAGTGTTTCACGCTGATAGCCACTTGGTGGCAACAGGGGCAAGGTGGTGCGTTTGGTCCTATGTCGGCATCCATCAGGTGGTTGTGAGTTATCCACGTGTGTCCCGTGCACAAGCGGTTGATGAACACTTGGTCTTTTCTGTTTGTGAACTTTGTTTCCCATTCTCCGACTGAGGGTTTGACTGAAAGCATTTTTTGTCCACTCTGGTGCCACATTTCATCCCATCGGGATGTTATATGGGAGTTGATGATAGGGAACCAGTCCCGGTAATGTATTGCAAAAATTTTTTCTTGGTGAGTAGATGCCAGTTTAGCATGCGAGTCCGCAAGTTCGTTTCCTCTTATTCCCGCGTGCCCGGGAGGGGTGTATAGTGTTGGGTGCACTGAAGAGTGTAAAGGGCTGTAGGACGTTGGGGATGGAAGCAAAGAGAGGGCTGTATGAGGGTGTTGTTGTCCCAATGGTGCTATACGGAGCTGAAACTTGGAAGGTGAGAGCAGAGGAGAGAAGAAGGTTGAATGTTTTCGAGATGAAATGTTTGAGGAGCATTGCTGGAGTAACGCCGAGAGACCGGATCACTGACGACGTGGTTCGAATCAACAGGGATGGTGAAGAAGTTGGAGAACAGAGTGGATTCGCGTGTTCTGAGATGGTTCGGGCACATGGAGAAGATGGACGAAGGGAGATTGGTAAGAAGGGTGATGAATGCGGAGGCGAGTGGTTGCAGGCCTCGAGGTAGATCGTAGTTTGGGTGAATGGATGGTGTGAAGCAGGCGTTAGGAAGGAGATACATGTTAGTGGAAGTAGCGAGAAAGCGTGCAATGAACAGGCGTGAGTGAAGAATGGTTGTTTTTGACGCTGCTCTGATGTGCTTTCCGCCCTAGGCATCCCGCTGTCGGGATGGTCGTGGGTGGGGGGGGGGCGGCCATTATAACGCGTTGGGGGTAAACCTGTGCAAACTGTCGGGCCCCGCTGCTGACAACGGATCCTCGGACTGCACTCGTGACCCCGAGTGTGTTGCAGGGTTACCGGCCTGACCCTTTAGCACAAAAGGGCTAAGTTGTGTGAGTGTGAGCGTATGATGGTGTGAGGTGTGCCTTGCCGTCGGCCACCCCTTTATCTGAGGATGCGGCCTAGTGTCTGTATCTGTATTTCGTTGATTTTAATTTAATTTAGGAATCAATTCCACCAGAGCCTCAACGTGTGTCATAATAGGCTACCCCGTAGGGCTCAATGATCATGGCTTCCAGTAGGCTCGCGCACCTCTGTGTGAAAAAAAAACAACGTTGTCAAAATTAAATTATTTGACCAATTTAGTCCTGTCAGACGCACGCTGGTGCGCACAAGAATAACATTTAGACGGAACGGACCTCCGCTTTCAATCGTTTAGAACGTCATGAGTAATATGTATGCGTGCTAGGGCGTACAGGTAGCATCGTCGAGATTGGTACAAGGTTTACAGCTACACGGACGAAGTAAGCCGAGACAGCAACTCAACACAATGTTTACAGCTACGCGGTCTGGTTCAGTTAATGTACATTTTATTTATCCAAGAACGATAAAGACTCAGAGGAAATGAATCGAATCCCCGCCTCCAACCACTTAAAATTTCTAGAGTAATATGTACGCATGCCAGTGCGCACAGATAGTATCGTCGAAATTGGTACAAGATCCACGTCTACGCGGACAAGGTCAGCTGCGATAGCAACGCAACACGAGGTTAACAGCTGCGCGGTTCAGTTAAATTCCAGTAGTTTTCATTTTTCAGGTAAGATGAAGACTCAGACAAAACAAGTACCCGCCTCCTATCATTTAGCACTTCAAGAGTAATATGTACGCACGCTAGTGCGCACAGGTAGCATCGTCGAAACCGGTACGAGGTTTACGGCTACACGGACAGAGTCTGCTACGACAGCAACGCATCACAGTTCATTTTATTTATTTGAGCAAGATAGACAAACTGAAACCCCACGCCTCCAACCATTTAGAACTTCAAGAATAATATATACGCACGCTAGTGCGTACAGGCAGCATCGTCGAGTCGGGTACAAGGTTTACGGCTACAAGGATAAAGTTAGCTCTGACAGCAGCGCAATACAATGTTTACAACTTCACGGCCTAGTTCGGTTACATTAAAAAAAAATTTTTCAGGAAGATAAAGACTCAGACAAAACGAATACCCACCTCCACCCCCTCAGAACCTCAATAAGTAATATGTACGCACGCCAAAGCGCACAAGAAGTATCGTCGAAATTGGTACAAGGTCCACGGCCTCACGAATCAGATCAACTCCAACCGCAACGCATCACAAGGTTTATAGTTACGAGGCAAAGGTCAACCAGACATAACATATGGTCCGCACACGCGCGAGCGAGCGCGTGTGCAGACAGGAGCTCTCGCAGAAGTATACTAGCATTATTTTATATGACAGAACAGTGGAACGTAAAGAGTATAAACCGGGCAGGTTCATCATGGGCTAAAAGCTGCTTAGATTTTTATCATCGCACTTATTGTGTGAGGGGATAGGGTGGGGAGGGGAGGCAGAGGTCCCTTGGGTTCCGAAAGAGCCCGATGAGCCCCGGAGGGTTACCCAAGTCCCCCGGGTCCATCGAGTCCCCTCGTCTCAGCTCATCTCGGCCAGTTTCGACTCGTCGCGACCAACTCGACTCGTCTCAACACGTTTCGACTGATTTCGACCAGCCTCGGCGCGGCTCTCCCCCTCTGCGTCAGCAACGTTGTGGACTGTAATAACTAATTTCTCTACTCAAGCACTCCACATATATACATTCCTCTGTGTATGGGCTTCACAGCGTAGGGAGGGGAGAGCAGAGGTTCTAGGATTTAGAGGGGCCTCAAGAGGGTCCCACAGTTTCTCATGAGGGTCCCACAGGGTCTCAAGGGTCCCAGAAGAGTCCAAGTGGACCCCTCAAATCCTTCTGGTCTTCCAAGTCCCCCAGGTTCCCGAAACCCCAGGTCCTCAGAGACCCGCGAGTACCCCCCATTCCCAGGGTCTCCTAGTCTCAACCCACCTCGATAAATTATAAACAAAGTAAAATTTATCATCATGAAAAAGGGCAAAATTTGATAATAGAGCCCACGAAGTATGAAAATATAAAATATCAAAATAATGTGTTAATAATATATAAAATGAATAATCATTGATCCACCCCAAGGTATTTCCTTGAGAACACCGACTAGGTGTACCCACGAGGGATTAATATACTTTCTTCTTGTTTATTTATTTATTGAAAGTCTAACTGTCCCGGATTATTAAAAGATACAAGTTTTCGACTAATTAACTTGAGACTGGGCCAGCATACTCGACGGGCCTTTCAGTTTATGCACGCAAGTATGACAACCAGTAGAATTCAAGTGTATAAATCAGTCGAGTTTTTTGATGAAATGGATATGTGTAACTTTATCTTGCAGATGGTTTAGGGAATTGAAAAGACACGTTCAGGAGCCCTTTTAATTCAATAACCTTTCCAGGATACTGACAGAGTTGCATCGACATCTTGGTGGGGGAACAATGTATTGTAAATCAAGCATAGACGCTTTGTTCTATTGAAATATTTATTTTACGATAAACACTTAAACAACATTTCATATTGAACACAATTCGTGAACACCAATGTGAAAGGTTGGCAGAAACGTTTCATTGAATGTGTTCTAATAGGTTTACAGTCATTCACTCGAAAGTCGTCCGATCGGATTATAAAAAAAAAGTATTTGGCACAGTACGAATAACTTCCACATATATTTTGTGCAGGGTGTACTGGAACGGAAAGCGCCGGTTATAGTGCGCTTCGAGTTGTTTGTGATGATCGAGATTTGTTTTTGCTTCTGAACTTAAAACGACAGCTTTTTCAAGTCAAAGCGCGAACGAACTTATGTTCCGTACAACATCATACCGTTGTCCTGATCGTCACCAAATTTCAAGGATAGTACCGAGAGGATAAGTCCCGTCGACCTTCGACAGCGGGTAAGCAGGGCTGTAACGTGAGGTCGCCAAGGGAGTTTAGAGTCCCATACACGACCTAGAAATGTTATTGAGTGCATCACGATTATAGCTGCAGAGCATTAAGTAGTGACGACTGTGGCTGGTCTACTTAATATTGCTGTCGTAGATGGAGGATAATATTATTCAAGATACAATTGTTTAACATTTTAAAGTTACTTTAAAATAACCAAGCCTAAGAGAAAGCCTCACTAATTTCTACTACACTAAGGTCATTGAACGCACCAGAAGGGCAACACATAAAACAGCAACCGTCATTTGCGTCCTGGAGCAATGATGTGGAAAGGCTGTTCATTTCTAAGAAATATCATCCAATAGCCTATAGCAGAATTCTAAGTGAACAGTACTAGGATGAATTAACTCAAATAAGCATCGTTATTAGTAATTACCTTGGTTCTTTAACCACTGTAAACGCAACATTTGCAAATAAATAGTGGGATACGGTCTGGTACGACGGAGTTAGGTGGATTTGTTCAACTCCAAAACGACGGTGCAGTGGCCATATTTTATAGTCGGTCACGCCGTCAGACCCGTAATCTCGGAACACACCAACAACCAACACCAACCAGAGGAACGGAGACAAGATACGGGATATCACGCAGGAGGCCTACATGCACGCACGGAACTTATCACACGAGTAGAGCATGAATAAAAAGAAGAGGGAACATGTCGTCGAAAAAGTTCACGTGAACGAGCCCAATTGTCTAACCTAGCCTGCACTTCGTTAATTCTAGCTACAATAATCTCTTTGAAATTAGGTTGATCAAGTGTCGATCAAGAAAGGTGTACCTGCTGAAATTGATAATCTCCCTTTATGTAAACACATCTTATTTTTTTTCAGTTTTTTAACAAGTCTACGTAATGAGGGTAGAAAACTAATGGTCCTGAATATCTGATAGGGTCTATCGTTGATTCTTTAAAATCTAAGGCCATAAAGATACAGACTAGAGGCTGAATCTCTAAAGAGGATTGGCCGACAGCAAGACTCTCTTCACTCTCCCGCTATTTACCAAAAATTATCCAAGGCTACAGTGCATTATAAAAATAGTAGGTATAGTGCAACTGTACAAACATTACATGTCGGTAATAAATAACTACTCCGAGAACAGTAAAACCCTTACCAGGTCAAGGCAACTTCTACCGTTGGGGTTATACAGAGGCTTATAACTCGCGGGCCTCGTCCACAAACGATTAGGCAGACACATCGACTTGTCTGCTGATCATGAGACATTAGCAAAGGCCGTGTTGACCAGGCATCATAATGAGGCACGATGCTGCACTACAGCCACATTTTGGGCATTACAAATGTCCGGGTGTTTTTTCGAGGAATAACGGGCATTGCAGGCCGGTGGAGCTTCTAAGCAACGCAATACGCTAACATTCAGTCGCTTGCGCATAGCGTTGCTCAACAAAAAAACTCCTGGCTGCAATTGAACATCGACTGATTGGCTTAGATGCATGCATTAGATAAGAGATGAGATTAGAGGTACCGGGATAAAGCACGTAGCGAAAACTTCCCAAAGAGGTCGATTAACAATTTTCCGTTTTAATGGACTGGTATAAGACTCGAATTTGCAGACGTTCAGAGTTCATTCCATTATATTTTCAGACCGCCAAAGAAGGGTGGACGCCCCGTGCCGGCATTTTTATATTTAAACGGTAAATCAGTTGCTGTTGATACAATAAATAACCGTGAGGCACTTAATTTGATGCGGCTCTGCGTGGCAATACTGAAGGAAGGCTGAATGAATGCACAGAGAAAATTTGAAATCAGGAGATTCATTATGCGGGTATGCTCTTACGCTGGAGATACAGGATGCAGGTCACTTTGTTCTGAAGTAGTTCAAGGGACTCCATCAAAACCGAGGCTCTGACGCGAGTCTTTATTAGCTCCCCCGCAGGGCGCAAAAGATCATCGATTCTGGTAGATTGTCAATCTGTCATGTGCTTCTTCTCATGTTTTATAGCATGGATTTAGCGTATTTAGCGTATTTTTCCAAGTAAGACTTCAATCTAATGCTCCCTGAGTCGTAGAGGCCGACAGTTTTACAGATTATATTAAATTTAGGGGTTCTTCTACTTCGGAATTCCGGCTAGAGTGACTGCGGGCTCCTCCATGTGGCGCTTGCAATAATTTCGAAATTTCAATTATGAAATGTTTTAACGAAAGCAAAGTGTTTATACGTAGCAATCTAAATAGATCATTGTTCATGTACTCTTATTAACATACCGAAGTACAATAGGCTCTAAATATAGGTATATTATCTTTATATTTGCGTTTTGTTTTTGACATAACTGCATCGAGATTGTACGTTTAAAGGTATGTATATACAAATGGATGGTTCTTCCAGACGTCTGACCGAATACATATAGCCATAGAAGCTTACAAAAATACATATAATTTCATTAAAAGGACGTTTGAATAAACATGTGGAAGTTGGATTTCTACTGTTGATAGCAAATTGTAATGCGGAAAATTTTTTGGTATTGATAGTACATTGTAATTAGAAAGAACCATTTTCTTTGAACTGCCTTTCAATATTAAAACTGCTTTGAATAGGCCGTTTTTAGTGAAAACTAGTAGTATTTTCCGGTAGGTGAGCTAAGCGAGTTGGTTTTGTAGATTGCAAGGGGATTTCAAGAATGTTGTCGAGCTGCCGCGAGTGCGTTGCATTCCATCAGTAGACGTTTCACGTTGATTGTCATTTTGTGGCACCATGGAATGGTGGCTCGAACGGTCCCATGTTACGTTTATTAGATTGTTGCGAGTGTCCTGTGCACAGGCGGCCGGCGAATATTTGGTCTCCTGTTGGAAAGCATGGTTCCCTATTCTCCAACTGAGGGTTTGCCTGAAAGCATTTTCTGCCCGTTTGATAGCGACATGTTGTTTCATCGGGATGGTATAAGGAAGCTGATGATCGGGAACCAATCTCGGGAGTGTAAGGTGATGAATTGTTCTTGATGGGCTTCTGCACGTTCATTTCCTCTTATTTCCGACTGACATGGGATCCAGCAGAATTCGAATACTTGGTCTGCCGCGGACATTGTCGTGTTGCATTTTACGTAGATCGGGCTGAGTGTGATGCAGTGTTTTGCGCCGCGTGAGAGCACTCAGACTGTCTCAGAAGATGACGTATTTGGGGAGGCGATGGCTTTGATAATTAAATGGATAATTCGAGTGCGTATAACTCTGCAGAGAAAACACAGGCTTCTTGTGTGAGGATAGCCGAACGTGAGGTTGCCCTGCGCACACCGTAGCTATCACACCGGAGGCGTTTTTTTTACCGTCAGTGTATGTGTCTGAACTCGGGATTTCAATGCTCGAGGAGCCTCGAAAATTTTCGGCAATACATATTGGTTGAAGTAGTTGCATTAGGGTATACTTATGAATCTAGGTTGATTAGCGGTGGGCAGGTCATCCAAGTAGGTGTGCTGATTCGTAAAATTCGGTTAGAGAATGAAGCCCTGATAGTCTAGCGAATGAATGTTTAGAGAGGGTAATGAATTGTCCACGTGTATGGAGAATAGCGGGCATGGGCAGGGTTGTTCATAAAAATCAAAGTCTTTAAATTGTATTGTAGAGCGAGTTTATCTCGCCGAAGAGGAAGCTTAATGGCTCCCGTTCTACGGTTCGATGGGAGTGGAACGGAAAGCGTCGGTTGTGATAAGGTGGCGTTGTTCGTGACGATCGAAAGGGGTTCAAGATTTGTTTTGGCTGCTGAATTGTAAACGACAGCTAGATAGTCAAAGTGTGAACGAATCAATGTTCTGTACATCATGCCGGTATCTAAATCGGCACCAACTTTAAAGGATACTACAGAGATAAAATTCCCACCGACTGTCGACAGCGCGTCAGAGGGGCTGTAAGCCGAGGTCGCCACGTGAGTACAGTTTCCCATACAGGACCTAGAAACGTGATGGAGTCTTCGTAAACGAAAGGTTTGTTACGCAGCGTTAAAGTTATTTTGAAGGAGTAGACCACAGACGAGAGTAATATGCATGATTTTAAATTTAGAGAGTGAAAATCAGAATCCGTTTAATGCGGCCCAGTTCTCAAATTCGTTTCGACACTTCTGAAGTTCATATTGAATTGTAAAACTGCAAGTGTGTCTGCAGCTAATTTGCAGGTCGTCCTCTCCCTTCATGGGGGAGGATGTCTGCTAGCCGATTGATTTTCAAGAATAAAAATACACCACAGAGGACGCCTCACTGAGACGCCCGTACATTGGGGATAAGAAGACAACAGAACAGAGTGGTAGAAGGCCTCGCAGGCACTTGCGAAAACGATCTAACATGATGCCATATTGTGTCAAATGTTTTTCAGCGTCGAAATAAATGGAAGTCACATGCTCCTTACGGACGATAGCCTGTCGAAAGCCCGATTCAGTCGTACAAAATGATCTGTCGTGTAGTTGCCCTTGCGGCCGCCGCACTGGATTTTGTTGAAGCCTGCGTGCATCTCAAAGAAGTCGACATGGCGTGAGTTAACTTTTCCCATCGCCTTACAGAGGTCTCTTGCAAGGGCAATCGGGCGGAAGTTACTAGACTCACTTATATTTTCCGGGTTAGGGCGTAGGGATTATTACCGATTCCCGACGGAGGTCAGGGACAAAGAAAATTGAAAGCATCCTGTTGAAACACTTTTAGGATGTGTTCTAGGTCACTTTCAGGGAGATGTTCGATAATATTGCTGAGCACAAGTTCCACGAGTATGTTCTCTGCCAAACTGTAGTTCGTGAATGAAGAATGACTTACTGTACAATTAATAGTTTGCAGGCGTAAATTCAATAAGTTCGTTTTCTCTTTGTGTCTTTTCTAGTTTGAAAGCAACTGTTCAATTTGTGGATTGAGATATCTGCCAGGAAGACTGTGTAAGTCAATCGGCTATTTCCGCGAAAAAAGAGTAAATGGTGCAGTCAGTACCTGCTGCAACAACACCACGACCAGTCAAAACAGCACCACGAAAAGTTAAAACAATACTACGACCAGCTGCATAAACAACATGACCAGCAGCAGCAACACCATAACCATCTGCAGCAGCACCATGACCAAGAGCAACAACACAACCAGCTGCATCAAAAAGACAACTGCGCTTCATTTAGCAGCTGCAGCAGCACCATGACCGGAAGCACCGCGGGTCACCACTCTTGCGTAATAGCCCCGACCTGCACCAGGAGTAACGGACCTAGCCTCACCGCACGGTGGGGCACCACCAGCTTCGTGGGCTACAGCCGCTAAACCATCTTTCTCCACGCCCTCACCGGGCTTCTCTTCCTAACCAGCTCCTGGTGTCGTTTAAATGTCAGGTCCATTTGAATTAGAATACTCTGTCAACCACCATCTGTACATCTAAGTTTCCTTGCATTCATTAATATCATTTTGATTACGTTGAGATCATAGAGCTTGGCTCTACACATTCCATACCAATCTGCCCATTTACGCTCCTCACCTCGTGCACATCATTAAGACCTAATCAGTCGACTCCGCAAAACCTGGAAAGTTGTCTACATGTCAGACCCATCACACCCAGACCTTTCAATATTACATTCGGCATGAGTTTCGTTTGCTACTGTACCTCACGCACTTCTTCACGAACAAATATATTAGGGCAGACCTGGCAGAATGATCAGGTGAAGCCCGATGACAGCGACAAATGTACAATCATGACTCTGGGCAGACTTATAATTGTTCATCAGCATTCGAACTTGGGCACGTGAACCCACAACCACTGTATTGGAAGCAGACTTGCTCAACAGTGTCGATCATATCCACTGAAGTTCTCCAAGCATAATGATTACGTCTGCACTGTACGCAATGTTAGGTGATAGCACGTCCACCATCATCTGGAAGTCCATCTATCACACTGCTCTTCAATCCTACAACATTGAGAGAGGGTGCATTGACTTACAACACTCACGGCAATTAGGCTGCATTCACGGAAAACACAAAATTCCTTAGAATGTTCAGCACCACCAGCTTTAATCTTAAACAAAACGGTTTCACTTCGAGCCAACAATCGTACCGGAGCTATTAATGTCATCGCGCCCAACACCTGGCGAATCAAACGTTTCCTCCTGTTGATCGCCCCTCTAAATGCCTGCCGGAAACTTTAGTCTTAGGGCAGCAACTTATCCAGGCTTCAAATTTTCGGGACCTAGTTCGGATTATTTTTAATCTTCAAGAGACTCCCATTAAAAAATTGTGTTTAAGCGTTCTTTGTTCTCAAGTTAGGGGAACACGTCTTCTGTTCTGAGGTCAACCGCTTCTCTGGTACCATAGAATAGGCTGGGGTTCTTCTGCGCAATTGGAGAGGAACAGTGTGGCTTTAGGAGTGGTAGAGGGTGTACCGATCAGATATTTGCAGTAAGACAGGTATGTGAGAAGTACCTTGCCAAAGGAAAGGATGTTTTCTGGGCCTTCATGGATCTGGAGAAGGCATACGACAGAATTGACAGGGAAGCGCGGACATCTGTTGAAAGCAGTGCAGAGTTTCTATGCTGACAGCCGAGCATGTGTCAGAGTGGGGAGCGAGGTGAGTGATTGGTTCACAGTGAAAGTGGGATTGAGACAAGGCTGCGTGATGTCTCCCTGGCTGTTCAACCTCTATAT
>SDVV010038239.1:0-10755 GCA_016164225.1 Gammarus roeselii
TTGCGATGAAAGAGCTCTCAGGGTTATTAGAACACGACTCTTTCCGGCACATGTCGCGATGAAAGAGCTCTCAGGGTTATTAGAACACGACTCTTTCCGGCAAATGTTGCGATGAAAGAGCTCTCAGGGTTATTAGAACACGACTCTTTCCGGCACATGTCGCGATGAAAGAGCTCTCAGGGTTATTAGAACACGACTCTTTCCTGCACATGTCACGATGAAAGAGCTTTCAGGGTTATTAGAACACGACTTTTTCCGACACATGTCACGATGAAAGAGCTTTCAGGGTTATTAGAACATGACTCTTTCCGGCACATGTCACGATGAAAGAGCTTACAGGGTTATTTAACAGTGCTCAATAAATATGCACTGTGTCATGTTCACAAAAGGTGTTGCCATCTGACGTTATGATCTTTTATATAACAATTGGTTAGAGTGGGAATTGTATGAGAGTCATAGAGCCACTGACAGAACAAGGAACAGAGAAAATATATTTATGATAATAAAAAATAGAATAAAATATTTATTCGTACACAAGTGGGGTATTATTCCTGCTGAACAATAAATTCATACACGAATCTAAAATAAGTATAATGACAAACTAAGAATTTTAACTAGGTAATTGGTGCTCTTTATGAACGGTAGGGAGGTGTCTTACTTATTTACTAGCTGAACATAATAGCAGTAGCATGCCACGACGAAAGAGCAATCAAAGTTGGTTTAAAGTGCACAATAAATATGCATTATATCCTGAGGACACAAGGTATTGCGATTTGACATTGGAATCATTTACATAATATTTAGCAGAAGTTCTTTATTCAGACCCAGAGCCTAATTCATTGAATAACAAAGAAGACGACGGTTTAGGTGGGTCTATGTGTGTTAGAGAACTGTTGGCATAACAAACAAACGCGCGAACAAGTCTTCATTCAAGTCCAAACGGGCGTGGTGTTTTTGAGGCACGGTAGCATAGTACATGCTAATGCATAAAAAATATAGATTGCGTGTAAACAATACATGCTCATGCGCAATGAGTGTTAAATGGCTAAGGTCATCAAATCGGTAATACAAAGTAGTACTACTGAACCTCATAATATATTTCGCTGTCGGGGAAAAAACAGTGTAAAAGAAACATGTTGTGCTGGTTCAATGGGGTTACGCTCTCCAATGCTCGTTAGTCCTCAAAAGCAAAGATAATTTCATCTGAGGCTAGAAGAATGCTAAGTCAAAGGGACAGTGCAGGCTGAGGTGAGATTGCAGAATTCAACAAACCTGCAGCCGTGTTTCAATGAACAGTTACTATTTCTTCGAAGTCAGATACAAAGAAAAGTTAGAGAGACATAGTATGGGGGATATATTTGTAATTTGTTGACAGGGTGATCGTGTTGATGCTCTGCAAGAGCTGGATGATATAGTTTTTCGCTATCGGTCTCGTGTTAATCATCATCAATAATTTTGTTTCCTCTGCCTGCCCCTGCCTACGGGCAAGCAATTGAGTGGTACGTTTCTGCTTGAAAAAAATACGGTAGCTCAATTCTGAATGTCAGCTGGTAGCTTGTTGAAACATTTTGAACCTGAATTAATGAAAGCTTTGGCCCCAGTCTCAGTTCTTCTGAACTCTGCTGTAAATATTATTTTCGTTCCGTGTTGATCGTTAATGGGCCTGTTTTCGAGTTGACAACACCACACCGTTTGAACAGGGAAGCTTGTTCTGAATCTTAAAGACTCGCCTTGCTTCACTAAGCTCTGGTCGGTCATGAATGTTCAGCCACCCAATTTTTTTCAATAAGGGTCACGCAATCGCTCTTTCTAAACATTCCATCGTGGGCGACTTTTGCTGCGAAGTTTATACTACGTTGAATGTCTGCGAGTATTATTTTCGTGCACTTAACCCATATTGTTGGGCAGTTGTTGAAATGGGAAATAATCAGAGCATTGATTATAAGAAGTTTGGTCTTGAAGTCGAGTTGTTTCTTCGTTCGACTGAGAAACACGAGTGTACTATTCAGTTTGGAGCAAAGCTTATCAATATGATGTAGAAAGGTCATATTGGGATCGAATTACACTCGCACGCTTTTGACTCTGTCATCGAGAGAGATTTTTGCGCTCACACAATCAACAGCTAAATTCTCCGTAACTTTCCATGTACTTGCTTTGGATCCCAGAATAATGGCACTGTGTTTTATCTGTAGTAGCTTTGAGCTCATTTGAAGAATACCAATCATTAATGTGAGTCAACGCTGTTTTTGCATCCTACTGCAGCCTTTCTAATTCACTTGCCGGTCTAACGAACAGCAATTGAACATCGTCGGCATATAATGTTATTATGGCGTTGTCAACAGGGCTTCTACAGGTTATGTCATCGATAAACAGAAAGAAAGAACCGGTCTGAGAATCGATCCTTGTGGAACCCCAACATTTACCCGTCTTGGGATTGGGATTGGGACCGATGCTAGGGATAACTTTCAAACTAGGATGTTTGGATGTTCAGTTGTAACAGTTTTTGCAGAAAAATGTCGTGATTTACACTGTCAAATGCTTGAGAGAGGTCATGCACCACGATTAACGATAAACTGTTTTTGTCTGCAGCTGTTTTCAGTAGTGCGTCTTCGATTTTCAGTAGTGCGTCTTCGGTAGAGGTCTTCCGTCTGTATGCATACTGAGAGTCAACGGTCAGGTTTGCCTTCTCTAGGTAGTCCAGTAGTTGACGTGCAATAGTCTTTTCCAATATTTTTGAAGTTAATGGTAGGAGGCTCATGGGTCTATAATTTGAAGAGCCGTTTACCTCCCCTTTTAGGGATAGCTCTGATAAGCGCATGTTTCTAAGGAGAGAATGTATTTGTGTCAATGGATGTGTTGATGAACAACTGGAGATTTGGCAGAATTATTTGTAACCCGTCCTTGAGGTACCGTAACGTTATACCATCATTCCTACAATAATTCGTATTTTTAATCGCGTAAGTAGTCGAAATAGTTTCCAATCTGTTTAACGGGCTCGGTGTCCACATTTGGTCCTTCTTGGTAGATGAGACGTTATGAAATGAATTTGTGGACCGAGTTGGCTTATGCATTACCGGGGATTCGTGTACCACCGAGAAACTCTTATTGTGTTCCATCATTACCTCTTCGAATGTGTGTTTTCCAATGTTATCGAAAAACTCATTGAATGATTCAACTGTTTCTACAGGGTTTACATAATTTGAAGACTTTTTAGTTTCTTGTGGGGCACAAGGTTCTCAAGGATGTTCCAAGTCTACTTCGGGTTCGTTTATGCTTTGTCTAAATCAGCAAGGTGTGCATCTATTTTGTCTGTTTTTTTTGGCACGTTTCATCTGAGATTTGTAAACCAGTTGTGAGACATTTAAAACAAGCGATTCAACTGTTAAATCCGTTATATTTGCGTCGGTGTTATTTTTAACGGCATTTTTGTTGTTTTCATCTTTCAGAACCTTCGAAAAAATCTGGTTTTATATTTCTTGATTGAGCTCATGAGTCATCCAGCTGACTGGACAGCGTGTTAGTTTATTTGCGACTATTAGTGCTTTTGTGTCGAGGGCCGCAGAGAACGTGTCTGTGAAAATGGCCGAAACATTCACATCTTCCGTATTACGCATGTTGCTAAGCAATGGTACTATGCTCCAAAACTCTTGTTTCAGCGAGTCTCGTGAGTAGTTTTCTTTGGTTCTATACGTCCGGAAGGCGGGTTTCCGTGTTTCTTTGCGTACAGTGATCAGGCAGCTTATATCTTTGTAGCCGGTAGAGACTCACAGACATTGCTGTTCAGGACAGACGATCGATTGTACGTGATTATCTTATCACGTTTTGGTTTCAGTTTTTTTATTATTGAGCCCAATTTATTAGGCTTTAATTGATTGTCATTGAAATCTCATAGAACGCATATGTTCTTTTTCAAACTAGCTGCTGTCTGGAGACTGGATTCTTTGTAGTTGAATGACTGGTTGCTAGCTTCGGGTGGCCTGTAAATGACTCTGTCATTAAAGGATTTGGTTTTTATTACTTGGACGGTATTCCAAACATCATCACTTTCGTCTCCGCTTACAACCGTTTTTAATGTCCTGGTTATGTACTCTTGTCATCATAGATAAAGGCGCCGCCTCCTCTCTTACCTCGGTCGTTTCTGAACAGTTCGTACCCATCTGTCTGAATAAAGTTGCTGTCCATGTTTGGTACCAGCCAAGTCTCAGTCAGACAGAGTACATCAACAATTTCATCAGTCAGCATTAGTTTGATCTGGTCCATCTTGGAAAAGAGAGGCTCACGAGGGGCGTAAGTGCCGTCTAGTCACACGTGCTCGGGCGCGCTACGAAGACTATTGCTGCCATGTATGTTGCTTCTGTCGCTGACCGCGGTGCTGCCTGTGATGAAGTCCAGGCTACAGGGGACGCTGCCATGCTCGTTCTCTGCGCAGATGCAGGTGTCAGGTGCATCATACAGGGCGGTAGATTTGCAGGAGAAGAAGTTTCTACCATTGGATATTCTATTTGTATTGGAGGGTTTTAGGAATTTTGACATGGGAACATGTGCACTGTAATGACTGTCCTTTAGGTATATGAATACCTTGATACATGACTTATTGTGAAGAGCAAGAGATGTGAAGCAAGATGTGTGCAGATATTTCTGCACACGGAAGGAGAGCCACAGCCAAACCTTACCTGAACGTCCGGAGGATAACCTTACCGGTTTGCGTGATACCATTTGAATAGATAAATTGAGATCGTATGACAAAAAAATTATTGAAAGATGCGTGGTGTAGGGAATTGGTATTCATTTTGCATGAAAATTTCATCCATTTAGAAGCTTTGACATTTAAACTTTGAATTCTTGGAATAAATTAAGAAACAGTGGATTTTGCATAAGTTAATTCATCATATGAACTTAACAATAATATTATCAACGAAATGAGACACATTCTGAGCTATTCGGATGAATCTTGGAACAGCACATCGAACTGTTTCCTTGCTCATTTCTGTCTCGACTCTGTCCGATACTGGTGCACTCGATACTGGTGCACTCGATACTGGTGCACTCGATACTGGTGCCCTCGATACTGTTGCCCTCTATACTGGTGCCCTCGATACTGGTGCCCTCGATACTGGTGCCCTCGATATTGATGCACTCTATACTGGTGCCCTCGATACTGGTGCCCTCGATACTGGTGCACTCGATACTGGTGCACTCGATACTGGTGCACTCGATACTGGTGCACTCGATACTGGTGCGCTCAATACTGGTGCACTCGATACTGGTGCCCTCGATACTGCTGCATTGGAATTCCATCTATGTACGATAATTCGATTAAATAAGGCGGTGAATGACCAGCAATCGTGGGCGACAGAAGGCTACCGATGGTGTGGTTGGAAGTCGGCGTAGTAGTCCAGCTGTTTGGTCAGAGGGATTCTACTAATTAAAAGAATGGTGCTTCTACTCACCGCTCCATCGAGTGTCTCGCTTTTTAGTAGGACAAATTTCCGGAGTGACACATAGCCTCGACCTCAGCCCGATCGACTACTGGTTTTTGGGAAAGGTTGAATCCATCAGTAACGAACGCAGTCAACGACAATTGGATAACTGAAGGACCCGCCAGGAGTGTTCGACGTTCAGTTGCGAGCTTCCATTACAAGGCGGAAATTTGGTTTTTGTCATGTGATTCAGTAGGACATGTGAAGTCTACTAATTTTTAATCTATTCTATCATTTCAAAGTGGAAAATGTAGTTTGATGCGGATTTTGTGGAGCGTTTCAACTGCTAAAAACTTCATTCAGGAACACTCGGTCTGGCCATATTAACCATGTGTGGATTTCAAATTTTTGAGAAAATATGTTGCTACACAATTCTTTGAACAAAGAAAAGTGTTTTGCACGGGCACCGTACATTTATTTGAATGTGTTTGGGATATGAAAGTATTCATTTTCAGAACTATTTTAATTTCAAACCCTAAACAACGTGTCACAATTTTTTAGAAAAAATTGCAAGACCAGGTTTGTATGTTCAATTGTCTGAGTCTATTTGTTTTACCAAACATTACTCTGTTCCTAGATTCCTCTTGTTTAATAATTGACCATAGATAGTGCTTCTCCTCAAATTGATCCACTAAGCCTACGTGCACGTTGCTTGCGAATCTTAGATTGGATTTCTTGAGAAATTAGTGAAACACATTCTGAAGCAGAACAAGTATTGTTCTACATCAGTTATTGATTTGAAAAGAGAGACAAGGTTGCTCGTGGCAGAACTCCATGTTTAAAACCGTTTTGGGGGAAGTTCCGCTTCTCTCTTTCATTTCAAACTATGAGTTTCCCTGAAGTCTGCTTGTGACAGCATCAACGTTACGAATTGTAGAGACTTCCTCTTGTATATTTCAGCCATTAATCGTACATTCCCAGCGAATACGACGCTACTGTGTTCGTTATGGCTATGCAAGTTCTCTCTTTTGACCAATAGAAGAGATCAGGTTTCATTTCGGCCGGACTCATATTAGAGTCGGTATCATGCATGAGTAGGACTACCTTTGGTCGCTGATCAGCGCTAGCGAGTGTATTGGTGTATTGTTCATGTTTGAGTGGACCATTTACGATCTGTTATTTTCTCCTAAAGATTCTCAAGTAATGTAATTTCTTGAATAATTCCTCTGTATATTTTTTGTCCATTCCTACTGGACCTGTGATATATTCGACATAGAGTAAGTGCAGTATTCAGTATACAAGGGCTGTAGCACGAATCATTCGTTGTGTCGTACAAATTTGTTCATCGTGGGAACGACCTCATCAGCTGGACTACGCAACCGTGATTTTCAACAGTTACTGTAATGACCTCATCAGCTGGACTACGCAACCGTGATTATCAACAGTTACTGCAATGACATCATCAGCTGGACTACGCGACCGTGATAATCAACAGTTACTGTAATGACCTCATCAGCTGGTCTACGCGCCCGTGATTATCAACAGTTACTGCAATGACATCATCAGCTGATCAATGCGATAGTTTTTGTAATCGAAGGCAACGGCTACACCAGCAGCATAATGCCGCGGCTTGTTTATCACTGGCAATGGACTCATCGGCTGAGCAATCCGACCGTCTGATCCTCTTTGAGGCAACCGGACCGCCAGTGAGGACCGGCTGCACCGAATACAACCAAAGGATTTGTCAGGTTCCGGTTTTGTGCGGAAATTTGTGAAGAAATGCTGACAAAAATAACCTGTTGAGAACTGCAGTAGCGGCAGGACCTTTTGGGCTGCTTTCCAATTTTCAGCAATGCTGTACATCGGTAAGCAGTATTCCGAGGTGTTTTGCTGCTGCTGTAAATTTACTTATACTTCAGATTCGTCTTTGTGCTCGCTGTCCAAGATCGTTGACTGATTTTGTATGCATTGTATCGTTCCTGACGTGGGCCCCTTTCTCACATGGCCAAGTATCAGGTTGATTGTTCATTGTAGAAATCAGAACAAAAGTCATTCGGAAAAATATATTCAAATTGAGACCCTCTCAATAGTAGGGATTACATCTGCTGGACAGATATTGTTTATGTCTCCTCTTCGTTCGCTCCAGCTAAGATTTTCAGGTGGATGAAAATGTTGGTTCTAACCTATGAGAGCAGGCCATAACAATGTTCTATACGAGAGGTATCACTTTAGATTGGCTTGATAGGACTTTTTCATTGCCATTCTCCTGCCTGGTCGTGTTTCGACACGCCAAATTGCCTTAGAGAATTGAGGCAGAGTACAGTACAGAGAGGCTTTATTGAGGCAGAGTACAGTACAGAGAGGCTTTATTGAGGCAGAATACAGTACAGAGAGGCTTTATTCCCTTAAATTGTCCAATGAATGCAAGAAAGCTTCAGATCAAATACGCAAAGACTGTATCCAGGCACGGTTATTCTCCAACACTGGTAATAAGCCCCGAGCCCCTCCTGAGCCAGGGTAGGGGTTGGCAGCTTTGCTGTTTTCGAATTACTTCCCTTCAAAAGGCCTAAGCCGGCGGTGTGTTGACAATGATCGTAGTTTCGTTCTTCTGATGTTGTTTTTAGCATGGATAACATGAACAAGAAACCGACACTGATGACAAGTGTTTCTAAGTACCATATGGATTAAGTATTAGTAACTGCGACCAATGTCTTTTTATCTCACCAAAATATTTCAAAGCTTCATCCTATTCTAGGAACCACACACGTATAATTATAATATTCATCGGATATTAATTACAATAATTTACCTGCTATAGAGTCCAGTTCCCAAATTGCTGTATGCTCAGGGCTCGTCCTGAACTCCTTCGGCTTCATGACTGCCGTATAGGGGGCTCGGCTTCAGTGCCTTCTTCTGGTCGGCTGTGTTATCCCTAGGGGCCCTAGTGCCTCCTTCTGGTCTGCTGTGTTATGCCTAGGGGCCCTAGTGCCTCCTTCTGGTCTGCTGTGTTATGCCTATGGGCCCTAGTGCCTCCTTCTGGTCTGCTGGGTTATGCCTAGGGGCCCTAGTGCCTCCTTCTGGTCTGCTGTGTTATGCCTAGGGGCCCTAGTGCCTCCTTCTGGTCTGCTGGGTTATGCCTAGGGACCCTAGTGCCTCCTTCTGGTCTGTTGGGTTATGCCTAGGGGCCCTAGTGCCTCCCTCTGGTCTGCTGTGTTATGCCTAGGGGCCCTAGTGCCTCCCTCTGGTCTGCTGTGTTATGCCTAGGGGCCCTAGTGCCTCCCTCTGGTCTGCTGCGTTATGCCTAGGGGCCCTAATGCTGCTGCCTTCTCAACTAAGCAAGGCTGGCAGATGAGAGACGATTAATCCCGGGATCTTGGGTTTAGCAACAAATGGTGCCGGAGGAGGTAGTGCACTTGAAGGAGACGATTGAGGGCGCGTTGTTGATCAGATGACAGGCAGAATTGAGGAAATCAATATTGTAGTAGAAGTCTCATCATCCATTGTTTATTTTAGTCTTGCGTGACTAAGTTCTGTCGGTCATTGCAGTTTACTCTACTGGGTCCAGTCTGAGGCTTAGTCTTTATCGTGACCCTGTTCAACACCGACCCCGTCCTCTTCCCAACTGTTGACGACCCACCAAATCCTCCTCATCACGGCAGGTAAGTCATTCCGTTGCACTTTTCTCTTGCAAAAAAAAACTTTTTGCATGCTGAATACTGTTTTTTTTCATCCTATGCGTAATATTCAGTTGTCTGAATATTGTGTACCTCTGTGTTGGATGATGTGTTAGAGTTTGTTATAGATGATGTGTTAGATGATGTGTTAGATGATGCGTTAGATGATGTGTTAGATGGTGTGTTAGATGATGTTTTAGATGTGTTAGATGATGTTTTAGATGATGCGTTAGATGATGTGTTAGATGGTGTGTTAGATGATGTGTTAGAGGTTGTGATAGATGATGTGTTAGATGATGTGTTAGATGATGCGTTAGATGATGTGTTAGATGATGTGTTAGATGTGTTAGATGATGTGTTTGATGCTGTGTTAGATGTGTTAGGTGTGTTAGATGTGTTAGATGTGGTAAATGTGTTAGATGATGGTGGAAGAAATACACAAAACCATTGCGGTTTGAAACTGCTCTGTTCTGCGGAATTTTTCCATTATATAACAATTCAAAATTAAAAGTTTAACTCCTTGATATAGCATAAGCTTACTTTGATTCTCCGCAGTTAGATGTGGAACTGGGCCTTCCATTTTCTAAATTCAGAGCATCATATTGTGAGAACTTTCTTTTCTAAAGAACATGCATTTCCTGTTTAGTTAATTATGAGAGAATATAAATGTTTTTCTGGGTTAAACCAACATTGCTCAGCGTTGCGCTCTAAGCACTAACTTTTTGAGTGCTTATGTTGGCTTTGACGTCAGTTAGCCTTCTCCAGTCAATGAGACCTTGGTCTGTCAAAGGTTTGTTTGCAGGTGGCTTGCCCTGAAACAGTCCTTCGCAACTGCATATGCGAATTATTAGAATGATTTTGAACACATTGCAGATTTCAAATGAACATCGTCCGAGATAAATTACTAAAAACAGTACTGCAATTAAAGAAAGCCATGTTGTGCGGTGGTCGGATCCAGTAGGACCTGCGACAGCTTCTTGGGCGTCGCCCAAGAAGAATCCAGCAAACCGTAAGTTACTAAGTATTTGCAGGTCTGATGGTCAGGACGGATCAAACAACGTCAAATTTTAAGTATTCAAAACTGAATGGTACGGCACGGTATCATTACTTATCCTACCCTGCTGCTGTGAACGCACAAATAAGCAGAAGCTGACGCATGTCTTGCCATGACTTGCTATTTCAGTTGGTCGATCATGAGGATGGTATAAATAGGCATTTATCCACGAATTTCACTGAAATATCGGCCAAACTAAGAACTGGCTAACACCATCAATCATCCAATGCTATTAGTACCAAAACAACTACGTAGTTAACATGTTCTTAAGCTGTGCAGAAATTCAGCTGTAAAAGTCGATTAATTTGAACCGGATCAACATTCGAAGATTGGACAGAGGAAGTATCAAGAGTTCCTCTGCTGCAGTAAATAGGACGAAGAGTTATTGCAACGACATAGTTATTTTTTTTCTCCTCAATAATCCCCTATTATTATCTAGCATTATTGTCTGCCTCCTTCTGTTTAGAAAACATCCATAACTAGCGAGAAAATGCATTCATTTTTTGTGAATAGTCTTATTTGTGTCATAACAATCGATATCAGTAAATAAAAAAGCATCAGAAAAAAAAAAGTTCGGTAAAACGGAAGAAAAGTGCGTTCCCACTGG